>WYDI02040519.1:17480-28328 GCA_009867235.2 Psittacus erithacus
AACCAGAAATCTTTGTTAATTGTACAAGGTTTTATGTCAGCATAGTGCAAACCATATTCTTCAAACTATCAGCCCCATGAAGTCTGCTTGAGAAGCTGGAGATGTTCTGTCTCTGTTAGAGGACTCACATAAATTTTATGTAATAACACATATCCCCAACTAGGGTAATCTCAGACTCCTGGATATTACATATTTCTGTTTCCTAAAAATAAAACCCACTAAGTACATGAACTGGTACTGTAAACACAAGGCCAAATAAAAGGGTTCCACTGTTGCTGAACTCCTCCTCCCACTTGATTCCAGCAGTCAGCAAAAGTACTTATTCAGGATTAAGTTACAGTAAAGAATTGTTGACCCTGGTGTAACTGAGAGAATAGATAAAGTCAGCTCAATGGGGTTTGCCTCAGCTTGCGACATTTCAAATGGAGCCTCCACATTTGTTTGGATCATAATGAAAGCATACAGAAAACAGTTGTTAAAAACCAAAATGCAGAGTCTATACAAGCTTCTCCAGAATTATTTTTTATTGAAATGGTCACAGTTGAGCTATCATTATTTGCTTCTCATTTGGGCTGCATTCTAAATGCTGTATGTTAACAAACTCAGACCACTTAATGCCAAGTGCTTTACACATTTCTCTTATTGAAATTTCACGAAAGAAAGAATCACATTACATAAGCGATGCCAATACAGAAAACAGCCTCTCAGAAAACCTGGGTAAAACCCAGGCACCCCTGCAGTAACTAGTGAAATCCTGGAGACAGGATTCTAATCTATAGGTCTTTGCTGCATACGAGTAACAAAAAATTATCTTGTTACTTATGTATCAAATTATTTAAGAAACTTAGATCTTAATGAAGTCCACGCTATCATTTATCATTGCCCTTACTAGATAAAATAAAGTGCTACTTCAGAGTGCAATAATGTCCAGTTTTGAGTATGCATGTAACTGCTGGAATACGCAGCAGATGTCAGTTTAGATAAGCTTCTAGCCTGTAGATAGGGGTAGGCATTTGCTCTAATAATCTGCAGTTTTACCACAGAATTTGAGCACAGCATTGACTCTACTAAGCTCTACGAGAAACGTGAACTGTTAGCATTTAGGGCTTCTCTTAACTGCGCTGTGATATGTTCAGTAGTAAGTTATAGGTCATTAGGGATGGAAGTGGCATAAAAATTAAGCAGATTTTAAACAACCTTTATGATCATTAATATAAGACTAGGCATAACCATTTACCTTTGTTTAATTAGGAAACATTTTTCATCTGCATGAAGCACACTGAAGTGGGCTGGTTCTGTCATTCTCCCTCTTGCACAAGTTTTTTTGCAGCAGTTTTCTGTTCCACAACTCAGCCACACAGGGCTTGAGGGTTTTGATAGTTGATTTCTCTAACAAAAGGAAAAGATGAATTAGGGTTGTTTTAGGACAGCACTGGTCAGGAACAAGACGAGCAGGAGCGGTTTGAGATGGATTTGCTCTGTAGGACATTATCATCTTGCAGCTGCAGAAATGGTAGAGTTTTCTGCTGCTCATTGATGTCAGTGCAGAGGTATTTTCCTAATTGGTATTTTTTGAAAGTTACTAAGATATTACCTAGTTACCAGCTCATCACAGCCTGGGAACCATTTAGAGAAATGCAGATTTTTATTTACAAGGTGGTTGACCCTAAATAAGTCAGTTTGGTGCTGCTTAAGCACCTTAAGCAACTGTAAATCAGGATGAGAATCACACAAACTTTATTTGAGGTGTTCAGATGAAAACAGAGGTATGTAACTGATTATGATCAGACTTGACAACATAAATTCAATTTGAAATAGGCTTAACTGTTTTAAAAATAAAACTTCAGATTCCTTCTAATAGCTCCAGTCCTTGAGCTATTCAAGCCTGCAGTGCCTATCCCATGCCTGACTTTCTGATTTGGTTTTAAAATTACTATTAATAGACCAGAAGTGGGGGAAAAAAGAAGTTAAATAAAGAAGTGAAAATACCTCATTCTGCAAGCCCCCATGTTTGTTTATTTGTTTTCTTTATTTTGGAGAAGCATCTTCAGAAGTTGAGTTTTCTGGTGGGGATGAATCCCTTTGGTGACTGTGGACCATCCATCCCTCGCCGCCTCCCCCCAGTCCCGGCTGGGGTTGCTAAGCGACATGTTCTTCTCTTCTGTACTTTAGCAGAGAGGAACAGATCAAAGACACCCACAGTCCTGAATTATTTTATAAATTAATTTAAAGAGACACTCTCCCGTGCTGTATTATGTAGGGGGAGATCAAAAGTTGCTCTATATACTGAGAGTACCTGGAGAATTAAACTGACATCTTCTGGAAAATAAGAATGTTCTCATTACTGAGAAATATGCAATATTTACCTTTTTTTTTCTTTCTTTTTCAGAACTAGACTATGAATTCATGCTAAGTAATGTTTCTAGTTTTATGGCAGTCAAGACATTGAACATGGGCCAGGCTGCATGTTTGCATGACTTTCAGCAGTAAGGTTTTCTGTCCGCCAGCAAGGAGCTTGCTGGTTTTTAACTCTTTTCATCTCTTGCAAAAGAAAGAGTCGCATTATTCAAAAACGTATAATTCTCTAAACTTTCAATGCTTTCTTGACTTACACTGAAGGCAAGAAAGTCACAGAATAAACTTCAAGTGGTATCTCTTTAAAAAAACAAATGAAGATAAGAAAGTAATCTGTGTAAATCAGGCACAAAACCCTAAGACACCAGGATTCTCGGTCCTTTCTGAAATGAATGAAAATGACATGAAAGATCTTTAATGACAAAACCTGGGAATACATGAGTTTAAATGTTACCTCTCAAAGACAGCACGTAGCTGGCCTCCGCTCAGGTCTGCTAATCACACTGGATCAGTTGGAACACACTGGCAATTCAGGAAAGCATTTGCTGAAACAGGAAAGGGAGAACTTAATTGCTCTCAGAACTACTCAGTTTCAAACACTATCAACACTGTAAAAGGAAAACACCCACCATTTAGTAACAAAGGGCAAGAAACTGTCAAGCCTTCCATTTCTCAAGACTGCTGCCCAGCTTGAAGGGAAAGGAGAGGCACCCAAATAACATGCTTAGACCAGTGTCCAAGCAAGACCCAGCCTTTATGTGGACAGCAGAAGTCCCAGGTCAAACAGCTGCAAAAAAAGCACCTTGACACCTGCACACAGAATCCTTCCCATATGCAAACCTCATTTTGTCCCAGCTACCTCATCTGCACAACCAAATGTCTCCTCTGATGCAGTTTTGGGGCCTTGCTCACACAAACAGGTGCTCATGCACCCATGGGCTCAGGATCACTGTCTTCGGGTGTAAAGCATGCCCGGGCACAGTGCAGAGCTTGCTCCTCGCTCTCATCCTGTGCCTGCAATCCCACATAGTCTTGAGGGGAGATTAGTGAAACCTAATGCACTCTGGGGCTATAAAGGGATTAATTTCACATAAATCTTCACAAAAAAAAATAAATCAGTGTTAGCATTTATTTACATGCATTTTACTTTCAATGAGAAACCAAACCTCCTTCCTCCTGCACCAGTAAAAGTCTTGTCAGAATTCTAACTGCTTAGCTTTGGCACTTAAAATCCACTGTACTGCAGTTAACCTCTCTTCTCATGAAAGCATATTTTAGAAAAGCCTTAGGCAGCTTTTCCATTCATTACTAGGCATCTATTACATGGGCAAGATGAGGGTGGTGAGGTGCTGGCACAGGGTGCCCAGAGAAGCTGTGGCTGCCCCATCTCTCGCAGTGTTCAAGGGCAGGTTGGACAGGGCTTGGAGCAAGCTGCTTTAGTGGAAGGTGTGAACTGGATGAGCTCTAAGGGCCCTTCCAACTCAAACCATTCCATGATTCTGTAAAATGTGTGCTTTATTCTCCCTGATAGAGCATTTTATGTACAAATACCTTGACCACTGCTATGTTGTCAGTGATTAGCAGATTCAGTGTGTTTTGGCTGAATTTCTGAAGGGGAAAACTGTGATCTGCACTCTAAATATTTTTTCTGGAGAATGGATTCCTCAACAGACTATGGGCATCTTGTACAAAATACAAGTAAACATTGGAAAGGGAATTTAATGCTTCTGGCAGGTATCAACTCACCAGCCGTGGAAACCAAAATCCCAGGGACTGCACCACTGCTCCTCTAAAATATTAACTAAACATTTTAGTGAATATTTATTACAGTGTATTTTATTAGTATTGGTGGAATTTTGGCTAATGAATGCAAGTCATCTTGAATTGCTGCTCCTCTTATTCTGGAATGCTGCAAAAACATCTTCTGCAGCTGGATCACAGATACGAGCAGATCAGGGCAGAGGTTTGGGCCTATGAACAAGGGATGACGCTTGTGATAAGATGCTTGTAATAAGACATTAAGAACATTAATAATGTCACTTCATAGAATCACAGAATCATGGAATGGTTTAGGTTGAAGGGACCTTAAAGTTCATCCAGTTCCAACCCCTGCCACGGGCAGGGACACCTTCCACTAGAGCAGCTTGTTCCAAGCCCCTGTGTCCAACCTGGCCTTAAACACTGCCAGGGATGGGGCAGCCACAGCTTCTCTGGGCACCCTGTGCCAGCGCCTCAGCACCCTCACAGGCAGAACTTCTGCTTAAGAGCTCATCTCAGTCTCCCCTCTGGCAAGTTAAAGCCATTCCCCATTGTTGTATCACTACGGTACCTCGTGAGGAATCCATCTCCAGCATCTCATGCGTCTACAGTGCTTTGCCTGTTTAAAGCACCACAAGGTACTAGTAATTAGTGATCTGGATGTTTCTGAAATGATCGCTGTGTCAGTTAAACTGTCATTAAAATACAGTTAACAGCCCTTTGAACTGACTGCTGTAGTTCATAACAGCTTAATTGGTGGCTCATGGGCCACATCAGGACAACAGGAGGATTGTGTTTGCTTTTCCTCCTCTCTAACTGCACCAGCTCAAGGAGCACCTCGTCCCAGGAGTGCAGCCGTGCCCACAAGGAGAGACACGCAGAGCCATTCTGTGACTGGAAAGGCACAAAGTGTCCCTTGTGTCCAGCCCACTGTGCTAAAAGCCTGGATTTTATAAGCTCACTTCATCCTGCGTGCAGACTGGGGCAGGCACAGCCCCACAACTTCATAATCTGCAATTCAAATCAATTTCTTTTTTTTTTTTTTACTTGACTTTCAGAGTGCAGCTTTGTGCAGCGAGAGTTAAGTCGTGAAATAAGGGCAGCCCACGGTAAGACAAGTTAACTGGACTGTCTACAGCCACAGGTGATGCACTGGTAGACCATGCTGATGTATGTTTGGGTAAGAGAAAGAATTTACTTACTCCAGCAGACTGAAAGTGAAGGTACGGCTTGGACGGTGTTCCCAAACCTGGCATCTATATCCCCCACTTAGGTAGCTAAATGTGTCACTTAAATGCTTTAGATACTTGTGTTAATTGCATAAATGCCAAAAAAAATGACATGTTTTTAAGGTGGTAGAAAGATAAATAGCTGCCTCTGAAATGGCCAGTTTTACCTCCTATGTGCTCGTCAAATGATACCACTTACAAATGCATCGTATTTGGTATTGTGTCTAGCTGTAGTAATGTATTAGTATCTGTCTGTAATACAACTGATGCTCCTGAAAAAAGCACTGTAAAATATACTTTAAATACTGCCTTTTTGTGTGTCTTACACAACTCTTCATTAATACCCAGGGAACAGCATGCCACTGTTCCAGGTTTTCGATGAACCAGTCCTACTGCTCTCCACCAGCTCCTCTTGCCTGATTCCTAATACCTACCTTATTTATGTTTTCACTCTTGCAAACTCAAATTTAGAACTGAAAATGTTCACGCTTTTGTTTCTTAAATATAATGAAGGGTAGCGAATGGACCTGATGTAATCTGCATACTGTGTGCCCCGGCTAAGTATCCACTGCTCTGAAAGCGCTGCTTGTTCTCTGAAAGGAGGAATTCTTCCAGCCAGTGGCACTTGCCCCCTCCTCTGCGAGGCTGCTTTACCCATACGCTCCCAGGACTCACTGCCAGTCATTTTCTTGCCCTAAAAGTTTGCTGGAGCAACATCCTCATTTACCCCATGTCTGTACAGGGCCAAGCTCTGAATAGGTTGGTTTTAAGGTCCCTTACAACCTAAACCATTCCATGGTTTTGTTGGAATGTTATGATTCTATAAGACGTGTGTATAAGGAGGAAATTCTTCCCTGTGAGGGTGCTGAGGCACTGGTGCAGGGTGCCCAGAGAAGCTGTGGCTGCCCCATCCCTAGCAGTGTTCAAGGCCAGGTTGGACACAGGCTTGGAGCAAGCTGCTCTACTGGAAGGTGTCCCTGCCCGTGGCAGGGGGTTACAACTGGATGAACATTAAGGTCCCTTCAACCCAAAACAGCCTGTGATTCTATGTCCCATCTACGTAAGATTTTGGTGTTGGCCTGGCACGTTTTCCTAGTATTTGTATGGCATAGAGAAACTATTTGGAAAGCAGCAGATGCCTTTGGAAAAGACTGAAAGAGGAATAAAATAGACTGAAAGAGAATATTAACTCATCAACTGGCCCAACAAAAGAGAAAAAAATGCAACTCTAAAGTGATTGCCAACAAGCAGGCTTGTAATGCCTGCTCAGGAAGAACACGCAGCTCCTTGTATGCTTTCATTCTGCAGTCCCCATTCATACAAAGTGTTCATGCAAAGAACATAAATTGCTGCCCATTGAAATATAATATAGTTCCTAAATCTGCTTTTTACAAAAACACAAAATACACTGTCTCAGGAGGAACAAGAGACCAACTACTAGAAAACAGGATGTGGGGCTTGTCATAGCCACAACTTTAAGAAGAGGTGCTCCAGGGAAGACATTTGCTAGTAAGTAAATGTTAATGATAGTAAACTAATAGTCTACTGGATAACGGACAACCCACCAAAATACGGGCCAACAACTGGAACAGGAGAAAGTATTACAAGTATCTCACAGCAAAATTAAGATGCCAAGTGAAATTTCCAAGTAATATAGAGATACTGGGAAGAGTCCTTGTTCCACCACTGGTGTCATTACTGGGCTTCTGCCCCGGTGTCATCTATTTGAATTAACCTCCACTTCACAGAATCATAGAATCATAGAAAAGCCAGGGTTAGAAAGGACCTTAAGATCATTCAGTTCCAAACCCCCTGTCATGGGCAGGGAGCCTCACCTAGACCCACCCAAGACAATACCTTACCCAAGACTGTCCAACCTGGCCTTGAACACTGCCAGGGATGGAGTACTTACCACTTCTTTGGGCAGCCTGTGCCAGGGCCTCACCACCCTCACAGTAAAGATAGGAAGTAGTTAGAGACAGCGTACAGAAAAGAGTCTTGAATATGCAAGAATTCACATGGATTTAGAAATTTTGGGATAGACTGACAGGTCTCAAATTACTTATTTGAGGGCCTGAAATGTGAGAAAATCTCTGAAGAACTGATCAAGAATCAGTAGCAGTTTATCTTGATAGTAAATGCGGATGCATGAAATACAGCAGCTTATCACAAAATGGCTTTTGACTAAGAATGACAAATGTAATGAGGAACAGCATGCTTTGGGTAATTCTACATTCTGTTGAGGGAAATAAAAAAGCAAATGCCAGTAGGAGGGAGAAAAAAACCCAACTTCTGTATAGTCAACACTGGGCACGTATTTGCATGAGGCAAGTGCAAGGAGAGCAGACTTCCTGAGTGCCAGAATAGCAGCCAGCAGCCCTCTGTTAGATAGGCAAAGAAGAAGTAGGATTTACTCTCAACTCTCACAAAACGCTAAAGGTCCATTAGGCTAGCTGGTAAAGGAGAATGAAAAGACCAAAAAATCAGTGCACTGCAGTTTCAAGGGACTCCAGTGGACACTGGCACAGGGTGCCCAGAGAAGCTGTGGCTGCCCCATTCCTGGCAGTGTTGGCAGCTAGGCTGGAAGGGGCTTGGAGCAACCTGCTCTAGTGGAAGGTCTCCCTGTCCATGGCAGGGGGTTGGAACTGCATGAGCTTTAAGGTTCCTTCCAATCCAATCCGGTCTGTGATTCTGTGATTCTTGTACATCTCTTACAGTCTTCACTAGCCATCTTCAGATTCAAACCAGTGGCTTAAGCTAAAAGAAACGGAGAGCTTGAGAAAGGCACAAATTCTACATGGCCAATGCAAGAACAACACTAAACAGCAGATTGAGATGCCTCAAGGTAATCCATCACCAAAGTTCACAGTGGCCAGTGAGAAAGTGCAGAATATTTTCCTCCATAGCACCAGCCTCCTGCAGAAGGTCCATGCTGTAGCAGAGTGGATATATACAGAGTCAACAGAAAAGGCTTAATACTAGCAAAAAAATTCAAGTCATATTCACCAGGTATTGCTGCAACTATTTCTTACAATTTGAGCCATGGTGGAAATTGAATTTTCAAGTAAGTTGAAATGTTAGTGTGGGGGAATGTTTGATGGGTGAGAACAGAGCAGCTGAAACTAAAAATTTCAGCAAAGTCTTCTTTGCAGAGAGAATGCTTTACAAAAGAAACTGTGAAAATTTGTATTATCCAATTTTTGCTGAATAAATAATATAAGAAAAAATGAACTGCTAGCAATAAATCTAAGCTGAGCAGTCACCTATGGGTTTCTGCAACCTTATGTCTTGCAGAAAGCTGGAAATGAAAGAAGTTCCAGAAATAGAGTGAAACTCCTCTAAGAGCTGAGGCTGATGGAGACTGATAAGCATTTGCATGACTCAGGTGTCTCCCAAAGGAACATTTTATTGTCCTAAAAGGAAAATGTTCTGTCATAGGTATCACAGATATTTGAAAAAAGTTATTGTATGCTAAAGCAAGATGGTGTTTGTAGGTATTTTGGAAGGCTGAGAGATACCTGAACATGGATATTCTTTAGTTGTATACATTTTGGGTGATTTATATAGTTTAATTGCACCAACCAAATGTACAAAAGAGGGGGATGTCTCAGCTGGTAGTAAGTGCTATGATACAAAATCAGAGCAAGACTACAAGTGACAGATTTTGTCCCCACAATTTTTTTTACACTTCAGTAAGCTTTTTTTCAATTTATTCTATTTTGGTAACTATTTTAGCCTGAGTGGCAGGCATGCCTACAGCTGTGAACTAACAAACGAAAGGAAATCACTCGTGATAACATACACCTTGAGGATGAAGGTGAGTCAACCTACAGAACTGTCCCAGTATAATTTTCCTGGTTTTATATAAATCACATGAAGATTCTGCAAGCTTCTGTAACCAAAATGTTTAATAAGTAGGTATGCAAGAGACACAGCCTGAGAGAACCAAGGGTCAGTTTTATTTCTGTGTGCTATTTACCTCCACTACAGTCAAATGCTCCGGATGACAGGGAAGGGAAATAATAGCTAACAGCAGAATTATGTTGTAACAGCAGAATCAGGGATGTTTATTTGCAAATGTCCGTATTTAAATGTAATATTGAAATAACATAAGACTTATTTCACTTTGAGCACTGAAATAACAATGCAGAAAAGTACCTTGCCCACAGGACCATCCCATGGCAATTTGCAGACCTGATGGTGAAAAGGAGGACTGGGAGTTTTGCTCCTACAGCAGCAAGAACTGGGAAGTTTTGGGACAGCAGCTCCACAGGGAGACACACAGAGTGAGAAAGCACGAGAAATATGAAGGGAAATCATGTAAGACAAGTGTTTTCCATGGTTAATATATGTACCCATTCCCAGGCACCTATCAAGGTTACCAGGGCTAGCCCATTCAACAGCTTATATCCATATTCATCTCACAGTGGGACCAAGTTTCGTTAACAGAGGAATCGAGACTAAAATGATAACATTCATCTCCACATTCTTGCCCTGACATGGTTATTCATTATAAATTCTTTCTAATGACTGTTCAGTTCCTTCCTTCTAGGGAGCCACTCCTAATTCTCTTCTATTCATGTTGGATAATGACTCACTGACTCTAATATTAATCCTTATTAACCCTTCCTGTGCACAATCAACATCTGCTAACAGTGCAACCTGCAGCGTCTCACTGCTGAGAGAGCAAGGTCCTCACTGCCTTTTCCTCCACTCCACCATTTTCTTACAAGCAGAAAACCTAAGGATTCCTGTAGGTTTCCACAGCTGGCAGATGAAAAAATAACTTGTTTTCATACCTGTGGTGAAAGGCTCTTTAAGTCTATCTCAGTCTACCTCTTTCCCAGTTTAATTTTGTTTTCCATAAATTACACTTCTTTGCCGTGGCTTTCTTGTCTGGCCAAAGTTTTAGTTGCATCAAGACAGCTATTTGTATCAAGCAACTTCCTGAAGCACCTTGTTTCTCTGTCGGTTTAAACCTCTCCTCTCAAGGAGGAGAGGAAGGGTCCTGTTTGTGGAAAGGCACATGAGCCTGGCAGCTTTCAGTTCTGCTGTGTCTGCCCAGCACCATGGGAAGCATTAGGCTGCTAAGTGCCAGGCTTCTGGTGGCAGAAGCTTTTGGTTTTCCTTCTTAATCAACAACAAACCAAACCCAACAAAACAAATTTAGGAGATATTTTATTTCTGATAAGCCATTGCTAAGGCAACTGAACCTAAATATCCTGTGAGAAAGTTAATAACTCAAGTACTGAATTCTCCTTTAATCAGCTATTTCTCGATTCTTAGGACTAATTAGAATGGCCTGTCTGGTTTCTGATCAAACCTGGTACTGTTTGGTGGAGCGCTGAACACATGTAGGTAGGCATGTCTGACCACCTGCACTTCATGTATGCTGGCACTTGTTCTTTTGACCAAATCTTGGCATGTTCTGGCATCTCTGGAATTCTGAAGTTCTCCTTGATTCTCTTTCCTTCTAGTAGCACCATTGGTCTGCTATCATGTTTTG
>WYDI02040519.1:30279-58717 GCA_009867235.2 Psittacus erithacus
CGCGGGCCGCGCCACAGCCGCAGGGCAGAGCAGGGCAGCGGGGGGCCGCGAGGGCGGCCGGCCCCGGGACGGCGGCGGGGCGGCGCTGGGGGCGCGCTCCCGCTACCCTCCCGCCACCCTCCCGCCCTCCGCCGGCGGCCGCGCGCGCGCTCCGCGCCATCTGTGAGTGGCAGCGGCGGCCGCCGCCAAGTCCCGCCCGTTCCGCTCTCCCTGCCGCAGGCGGCGGCGGCGGCGGGTTGGCTTCCTGCGCGCGGTGCCGCTCCTCCTCCCCCCGGCAGTCGGAGCCGCAGCGGCAGCAGCCCGGATCCCCGAGCCATGGCTCTGTGAGAGCAGCACATGGCGGCCGCGGCAGCCATGAGCCCCCCACTAATCCATACAACTCCCCCCTGAACAGCCACCGACGGCAGCCAGCGCTCCCACCCGGCTCCACCGCTCCCACCGCCCACCCGCAACTACAGCCGCCACCGCGCCGCCCGGCCCGAGCCCAGACCCCGCCGCCGCCGCTGCTGCTGCCGCCGCCGGGCCCCCGCTCGCCCGCCCGCCGCCGCCGTCGCCCGGTCCTCATCATGGGAGTGCAGGGTTTCCAGGACTACATCGAGAAGCACTGCCCCAGCGCCGTGGTGCCCGTCGAGCTGCAGAAGCTGGCGCGGGGCAGCCTCGTGGGTGGGGGCCGCCAGCGGCCCCCCCAGACCCCGCTGCGCCTCCTCATCGACGCCGACAACTGCCTGCACCGGCTCTACGGCGGCTTCTACACGGACTGGGTGAGCGGCGGGCAGTGGAATCACATGCTGGGCTACCTGGCGGCCCTGGCCAAGGCCTGCTTCAATGGCAACATCGAGCTCTTCGTCTTCTTCAACGGCGCTCTGGAGAAGGCCCGGCTGCACGAGTGGGTGAAGCGCCAGGGCAACGAGCGCCAGACGGCGCAGCAGATCGTCAGCCACGTCCAGAACAAGGGCACCCCGCCGCCCAAGGTCTGGTTCCTGCCGCCCGTCTGCATGGCGCACTGCATCCGCCTGGCCCTCATCCGCTTCCACATCAAGGTGAGGAGGAGAGGGGCCTTCCCTTCCTTCCCTCCCGCTCCGGCCCCCATCCCCCCGGGGCCACCAGCGCCCCCTCCCCGCCGCTCCCCTGCGCTAAGATGGCAGCGGGGCTGCCCGGGGCCGGCAGCGGAGGGAGGGACCGGGGGAGGGGGGGGCGCACCCCGCCTCTCCCCTCAGCGCCTCAAAATGTCGTCGAGGCCCAAGTTTCAGCGGCTTCAATCCATGGGGAATTTCTCTATTTCAGCGGCGCTGACGGTCGCCCCGTCGACCCGCGCAGGTCGACGGGGCGGCCGTCAGCGCCCAGGGCCTCCCGAATTCCCTCTTTCAGTGAAGCCAGGCCCAGCAGCAGGGAGGTATTTTTTCCTCCATGTTCTTTCGGGGCCGCCGCTCCTTTGACTCAAAATGTCCCTTCTTGCCCATGGCTCCCTCCGCCCGGGCTGGGACTTTGGTACCAGTTTTCCCACACTCTCGAGAGCGTGGTGATCTAATTAATTACTAAGACGAAAGGGGGGGAAAGAAATAAGTAAGAATCGGTTTAGTTATTACGCGTGGAGGATCTGCAACAAGTTCCCTGCTGAGGCAAGGAAAGGTTTAAACTTGCAGCGAAGGTGCAGTCACTTGCCTCAGAATACAGAGTTTAGTGTTTATGGAGGTTTGCTCTGTATTGCCCTAATGTATTGACAGGCTTTTGATCAACTATGGAGTAATTCATTCCTTACTCCGCGACGGCGAATGCTGCCCGTGTGTGAGGTCGGGAGTGAGGATCTGACAGGTCCTCATTTAAAGTTCTTATTTTTGGGTGAACCTCTGCTTTCTGGGAAGATAAACAACACCTCACGCAGGAGCTGGGGTCTGGTAATCTTGCGCTGACACCCCAGCCACGATTTCAGAGGTTGCAAGATACCTCTTGTTGCGTCTCTCTGTACAGCATTTGTGATTTATGATGGTTTCTGTTAAGCCCAGCAATTGTGTGTAATGAAACCCAAGGCAATAGAAAAACAAGCCCTGGGATGAAGCTGCCGTTTTAGAGAGTTGCTCACTTGCTTTCCCGAGAGAGAGGGAAGAGCAGCGGGACTGGAGTGCCTACTCATAAGCTTTATTATCATAAATTACTTTATCTGTGTAGGAAAATACTGTGGAACCTTCAGAGCCGCGGGCTCGATTGCGAGCAGCTGTTTGACATTATCTGGCTTTTGTACTGTGCTTCAGGCAGATTGGAAACACTTCGGGCCAGGTTGCAGACCCTGGGGTAAAGATGACTCCCTTGGAGTTTGCCGAAAAAGGTGGCTTTGGGTGAAGTTTCTCCTAGTTCTGACAGCGGGGCGGGAGTTGCTGTCTTTCCCTCTTGGCCCCCTGCTCACTTGGCCTGCCTCATCCATAGAGAACCTTCCCTTCAGCTGCCTGGTTGGAGGGCCAGTGGAAGCCACCCTGGGCTGGCAGCAAGTGTCCAGCCCATTCAGCAGTGGAAGTCCTAGCCCCAGTGGCCTAATCTCTGGCATGGCTGGGGGCACTGTGCCGCGCAAAGCATTTGTGGAACAAACTGGAAGCAAAGGCGAAGCTTGTTCCTGAGCTGTGCTGAGCATGATGGCTGGGGCTTGGTACTGGGCTAATGTGTGAAGGGGTTATAGCCAAGTCTGTTGTAGTAATTGTGTTTTCCTGGTCAGCATAGAAGCAAAACCCAGTATGGGTTTTGGATATGAATGATGGTGGGAATTTGAGTGATAGCAGAAACACCCTCTCATTTGAACTTTTGTTTTGTAGCTAGGAAGTACTTTTATTCTTTAGCAACAAGTTTTAGGGACCATGCAGTGAAGGTATTTACCTTGATCTGGTTGCAGGTGCTTTATAAATCTTCCTTAATTTGTTACTGAGACTTACAGATCATTAGTAAAAGCAACGAATGGGGTAAACCAAGATAATTTTTTTTTCCTTTTTAAACTGGATACTTTGTTTAATGCAGTAATGAAATGCATAGTTCACAACAGGAAGATGGCTGCTTTGAGACTGATAGAAATTTGGTACTTGTAATAGCCTCATGGCATGCTGTACTAGCTGTTAGTCTTCTAAATGCATTCTACCTCAGCCCTGGTGCGTTTCTGTTAAAGTACTTTGCATCCAAGTACAGTTGACACATTTGACAACGGTGTCACCTGTAGCACTTTGTTTACTTTCAAGCTTAGCTGCAGCATTAGCTCCTTTATGGTTTCTTCGTAATAGGCCTTATTCTTAATCTCTGGAAACTGTTTTAGGAGTGAGAGGTCAGGTCATACCGAGTCCTTTTTCTTTTCTTTAAGAAAACATATATAGGTACAACCCAACCCCCATTTTTGACGGGGAGCATTTGAGGGGTGGCTGTTTGTCTGGTTTAGGTTAGCACTGGCAGTTGGCAAGTACTCATGACCAAATACTGATGTGTGTTGGGGGAAGGTTCCTATCCCTGAGCACCCTTGTGCAGGTCTCTGCTTTGGTTGGTTGTCCTGGGGATGGGAAGGGTGTCAGCAGTTCCCTCTTGATGCTTCATTTGTGCAGCTGTGAGAAACTGGGGATAGCTCTGCTTTAATTCATTTATTCTCTGATTAGGAAGTACATTTCATAATTATAGTAGTAGCGTGCATCAAAGATACTGCTGAACTTAAATCACATTCCTTCCCTGCTTTTCTTTTCTTACACAATTTATTGTATTTTCTGCTTTATTTAGCATATCTTTCTTTCTCTGAACTGTACTCCAGTTCTGTTCACATTCTCCTTCACGATCACTTTTTATCAACTGTCCTGGTGGGCAAAGAGCAGATGCATCCTGAAGGAGTGATTTTCATTTGTATGTATGGGTGATTTTTATTTACATATGTGTAAGACGGTTGCCAAATTCTAGTGGTTTTTTGCTTTGTTTTGAGAAGTTGGGTTAGAGAATACTGATTAACTGTGTATAGGAAACTGATTTTCATATTTTCAGGAAACATTTGAGGCTTGAGTAGAAGGCTTCTGTGCAGTGTGAAGCTCTGGCTATGAATTTAATCTATTTTGGTAATTAGAAGGGAGAAAGGGAGTAACGTTTTCTTTCCAAAACAATTATAAATCACTTGCAGATGGTTTCAGCAGGATGTAAAAATAACAAGTTCCTCCAAGTTGCAACGAATATCCTACAGGTTCTTAGTTTCATTGTGACCTGGTATTTTTCTCTTTGGGGACAGGGGGATTAATTCTTGAGAGAGTTTTATGCAAAGCAGGTTTGCTGAAATTTAAATGTTTAAGCAGCAGAGTTCTCGACATCTTTAATACTTTGGTGAGACTTTGTTTTGTTTTCTGTATCTAGACATGCATGTGCCTGCTCACTCGGGCAGGATTGTCTCTTTCTCATCCACCATCGTTGATGTTTACGCAAAATTTAGACTTGAAAATTATTCTGAACTGCTGGCTGTAATTTTCCCCCACCCCCCTCCCTGGGTGGGTTTTGAACTGTGCAGGTTGCCGGGGTGCAGTTGCATCTCTGGACTCTCTCTTGTAAAAGCTGTAACTATTTCTCTGACTCTCATTTTGTTGCAGTTTTATGTTGCAGGTTAACTGTAGCTTGGTAAATACAGCTCTTGTCCTCTGACAGCTCACTTATTTGAACATGGATTCTAGTATTACCTAAACCCACTGTGAGCTCATGCTCAGACCTCACTGTGTCAGATAGCTCTATAAAATGGGCAGGGAAGGAACCGAAGGCTGTGGAGGCAGAGGAAATAGCGTATGGGAGATGATAGCAAGATGCGCACCGAGTTTCCTCTTGTGTTATCTTCACACCCATGTCACACCTAGTGCTGCAGACAGAGTTCCTACTTTGTTTTTTGTGGGTGATCTGTGGTTCTCATGCGTGCAAAGACGGTGGTTTTAGATATAGGTACATAATTTAAATCTCTCTACCCTTCATAAAAAAGAAAACCTATCTAGGGATTTTCCTTACTTAAAGCCTGTAAAGACTGGGGAACACAGCAAAGCCTAAATCGCCCTCCCTCAGTTGGTAACTGTCTAAATCTGATAGCTTTACATTTTTCCCAAGATGTGCGCAGTCTCTCCCAGTCCTGTGTACAGCAGGTACATGTTATGCTACATGACAGGGTAAGTATTAGAAAAATGAATGTGCTTGTTTTTCTCAGGAACAAGTAAATTTCAAAGCAACTGACAGTCCATAACCAAGTTTCTGAACAATTTATGTTTTCTGAGACTGTAAGGTGGTAGCATTAGGAATACAGAGAGTTTAGCGAACTGGTTATTATAGGACTACCTTGGAGAGTGAGGTGCTGGCTGTTCAGCATTTTGCTTGGAAGAGAACATCTCCATCATTTCTTGTGTGACCCGTAATGGTCCCTTCCAACTCAAACCCTTTTATGATCTTGTGAAGCTACATGGGAAAAGTGAAATTTTACATATGTCGCCAGAACCGTAGTTCAGTATTGGGTTCAGAAGGTGTAAGGCGTGAGTAGAAGAGGAAGTGTCTCTCTGAACTTGTGGCTGAACAAAAACTCTTTTGAGGGGTAGATGACTGGGGCTGTTGAAGCGGACTGTAGAGGTGTAGGACCTTTGCTCGTGTTCTGCAGGGCTTCAGCTGCAGAGGAATAAATAGCATCTCTGGCACTAACGCTGTAATTATTCATGCGTACTGTGGAGACTGAAGCTAATAGTTTTGTACTCGTCTATTTTGGGATAGCTCGCTGTCTGCATTGTTAAAATGGAATGCTTGGTAAGGGTACCAACACCCAGGTTCTCTATGTATGTAGGTGATAAAAGCGTTAGGTATCAAAAGTACTTGGCTGGCTTTGGTTTTGTGTGCTTGGATGCAAGCTGTAGTTGTAACGGTTCCTGACAGTGTGCAGGACTGTAGGTACTGTGATTCTGTAACCTGTCACTGGGGGGCAAGGAGGGTGGTTTTAATTTAATCATCTTTGATGAGAAACGATTGCTTTTATATTTCCAACATTACAAGTTGGCCCGTGTCTCCCCTGCAGAACATGTCTGTTCTAGTCATCTGATTGCCATAGCCTAAAATATGTGCTTTGCTAGGCAACGGGAGTGGAGAGGTGAAGTTTGGGCTATAAACTTGCGGCAGTTTGCACCATGAGAGACAGCTGTGTATAAAATAGGCTGAAAGTAGAAAGAGGAAAAAAATTGGCTTAACACACCAAGGTAGATATTTGAAAGGTCAGGAAAGTTTCCTCTGTTCATCGAGGGTTCTCTGTTTCTTTTAAAACAGAGCTGCAGAACTTTAAAAATGATGGCTTTTTAACGGGACATCTTGGCTTGCTGAACTGCCCAAGTATCCACAGCCTCAGGATCTTTCCCATGAGTTAATACAGGTGTTAATACAGTGATAAATGTCTGGAGTTTGAGTGTTTCTGTTAATAAACAGTTACTTCAGAGGAATTCAGCAAGATGTAGTGCCACTTCAGTGTGCAGACCTCCAGAACTGTGTTGTGTTCCTGAGCACTCCTCACATCCTATCTGTATTTGCTGTGTCACTGGATTTTTTTAATTACTTTAAATGTACTGTGAGTGTTTCAAATGCAGATAGAGCTTCAGAAAGCCTCAACAGATTGTAATACATGTGATAAATCAGTACTGCCATTTAACACTGTAGCTAATTACTCTGTCTTCCACTGTAGGTTGCACAGAGCATTGAGGATCATCATCAAGAAGTAATTGCTTTCTGCAGAGAAAAAGGTTTCCATGGTTTGGTTGCATATGACTCCGATTATGCATTGTGCAACATCCCTTACTATTTCAGTGCCCATGCCCTAAAACTGAGCCGGAATGGGAAAAGTCTCACAACAAGCCAATACCTAATGCACGAAGTTGCCAAGCAACTGGACCTGAATCCAAATCGCTTTCCTATTTTTGCTGCTCTTTTAGGTAAGTATAGTAATAAAAATTCTTGATGCTGCTAAGTCAGCCTGATGATTGCAGTTTCTATTAACTGGTTTTAAATATGTGTGTGTAATTGGACAGAGCACCTAGGGAAGGGCATCCGTTTGTTTCAAACATTCCTCCTGTTTGAGGCGGGCTTTATGTGTGTTTATGAGGCTAGCCATGCCAAATTTGTAGAGACTTGTGAGCAATGCAAATTGTGGCTGTCTAGAAGCAAAGAGTAGAAAGTAAGAGTTCTGCAAAGCTCTACCTAGCCCAAATGTTCTCAGTGAGTGGGGGGAATCAGGACAATTGTGGTCCTACTAGTTTTGGTCTTATATATGAGGTCTACTTTTATTAGTACACTTTCCAGACTGATTAAGCTGTCCTGTTTTGTATTCTACCTAGAAACACGTACATAGAGTGGAGAGGTTTGGATTGCAGGGGCTTTTTTTCCCTCAGAAATTAATATTGGACAAATATGACAGCATGTCAGCTGCACCAGAAACATGTATTTTATGTTTATATATATAATTATATATAGTGTGTATATATATATACCATATAATTGAGTGGAACTCCACATTTCTGAAAGCACAGGTACCAGCATTTTACCATTCCATCAGTTTTGTTTGGATAGTTTTTAGCACTTCTCCTTCTGATGCCAAATGGTGTGGTATGTTTAAGGAGCACAGGTAGGAGGGACTTCAGTTTCACATCTCTGCTTAAATGGGACAGTTTTAACACATTGTTTCCACAGCAGCGGAAGAGAATAGCTGTCAGCTGGAAGAGTGAATTAATTGCTAATAAAGCTAACTGCAATGAATAAGATCTATTTAGTACAGCATTCTGACTTCTTTTTGGGTAAATGAGTATGAAGCAGCCATGTTCTTGATCTTGTACTGAGCACACAGATTCAGAAACCTTGAATTTCTCTTTATTTCTCACTGTCTTTCTGTTTTAGTTAAGTACATAATAGAAGAATAAAACTTCTCATTTGGAAGTTGTGAATGAGAGAGGCTGTGTATTATTGCTTTAACATACTAATATATTAGTAGTCTTTAATGCTGAATTCTCTCTAGTCCACACGGGTACCTTCCATGTTGAGAAGGGGAGAGCCAATGCATCCTACAGTAGAAAGCCACGAGTATTTGTCTAGTTGAGGCTATTTTTTGGTTTTCCACAGGCAAAGTGGGCACCTACCTGTGTGGCTGTATGGTGACTTCCTAAGCTGTGATTTAAAACACAGACTCAGTGTGAATTACATGGCAGGCTACTATTGCTAGGCTTTGTTTTGGAGTCTATAAATAAGTTGTTGCATGCCAATTCAATGAGTAAGAATTACTGCTTGAAAAGTGGTTTCACAGTTGCAGATAGGCTTTACAGAATTAACGTGAAGTACATGTGAGTGACATCAGTTTAACTTGAATTGTAGCTGCAGGACCATCACATGGCTATATTCAGTGGTAGGTGACAAGTATCCTGGTCAATTTTTTGAAGGGCCTGCAATTTTATGCAAGACGCTGTTGAATATTTTACTCTTGATATCTGACATGACAGAATACTTTTCAGCTTGCTTGTAAGGGAAAGAAACTTGAGGTCTTTTCACCTGATCACCAGAGAGAGATTTTTTTAGAATCTTCTTTCTCCCCCCAAATGGCTACAAAGGCTAAAAAAACCCAGTTCCCAGTTCAGCTACAAGCTTAGTTTTGTGTATTCATGTGTGTGTCTATTCAGTATCAGTAAGGAGAATAAAGTTTATGGAAGTCAGGGTAAGAATGGGAGATACCTGGTATTTGGTGATGTAAACAATGATTATACGATCTTACCACAGACAGATACTGTTTGACTGTACTGGCATAATTTTTTAACTTTTACAACCTTAGGAATATAATAACTTCACTTTCTTAAAACTAAAATACTACTTACATGATCCTGCATGCACATGCATGTGTAATGTGACATGTTTAAAGCAGCGTAGCTCATTCAGATCTAAACTTTCAGATTTTTTTATTTTTTTAATATCTGAGGGCTTGTTTGACTTCACACATTATTGTGCCCTTGCTCCTCTGCCCTCTTTGGGTCTGTTTTGAACCTGAAAAGTAGGATAAAAAAAATCACAATGGGAAAGAATAAGCTTGATTACATAGGAAGGCGTATGACTGATATATTGCTCTTCTGGGTACATTAGTGTAACTCCCTGTGCTCATACTTTGTTTAGGAAATGAATGTATTCTGAAACAGTTGCAGTTAAGCTGCTGGTTTAATGTTTATGACTAGAGCAGGCCAAAGCTATCACAATAGCTGTGCCAGTATTTGGCTTGAGGTCTGCAAAGCTGTTACCCACTGTATGGAAAACTCAAACTTACTTGTTTTCAGATACTTTCTTGTCATTAGCTTTAAGGGTCAATTTGGGGATGCTAAAAGGGGAAAAATGTTCTGAATGCTTCAGCTGAACATGAAGCAGTTAAAGGAGCCTGAGGAATGACACCTTACTGATCATCTAAAAAAGTTCTCAGTGGTATATTTGGGACTGAATTATGTTCAGCAATAAAGTCTCTATTGAAGTGTTCTAGTAAAATATGTTTCTGACTGTACCAATTAGGGAAATTTTTAAAGATTACTTTCTGAGAAGATTATGTATACCCTGTGGTTGGTTTAGTTTATAGCTTTTTCCTTCTTACAGCTTTTCATGCTGCAAGATTTTGTAGTTACAGCTTTATAACATGAGAAGCATCCTTGTCATGGGTGGTTAAATGTGGCCAAGATAATTTGTCTTCTGAGAGCATGCACTTAAAAAGATTAGTCCTAGTTGCTCGTGGTGTAAGCAGGGGGTTGGTTTGGTTCTTTTGTAAGTTTTGACTCAAATACTTCAGAATTATTTAAAACAAAACCAGCCCAAGCTTCAGTATTAGAAAAAGAAACACAGTGTGAGGTACAGGGCTGTCATTCAGTGAACTCTTTAGAAAGGGCAGTGACTCCAATTAGTATCTTAATTGCTTTAAAAAACCTGAAAGCATACACTATAATAAGCCATTAAAATGGGAAAAATCAATAGATACTGAGGTTGTGCAGCCACGTCAAGAAGTAGTGATTGCTTATGTAAGGTGGATCTCTTCCCACTGTGACAATACTTTGTAACGTGTTTAGTTATATAGTCTCACTCGATTTCCCGGTAA
Organism: Psittacus erithacus; assembly: GCA_009867235.2. Lineage (NCBI taxonomy): Eukaryota > Metazoa > Chordata > Aves > Psittaciformes > Psittacidae > Psittacus > Psittacus erithacus. The sequence goes on from WYDI02040519.1 coordinate 40,382, forward strand.
CATTTCAGAAGTAGGTAAGGTAGGTACAGGCATCGCTTGTATTTGGTCTGCAAAAGTCGCTGCGCTTCAACATCCTAAATTAGGGTGAGAATTGATTAAATGTTCAGACTGTTGTATATATGTGTGTTCAAGGGGCTGGAATTAACTGAAATGACAGATGGAGACCAAAGAAGATTGAGGGTTTGGTGGAAGGGAGAGAAGCTCTCTGATTATTTCAAAAGGTGATCTGAGCATCTACAGGAGTTATTGTTAGTTAATCACAAAACTGGCTAGTGGTCTGACTGTAGCTGATTTTCTCAGACCTACATTATAAGGGCTGTCTAATCCTACCTTGATTAAGTTACTGTGACATGGCTGTTGTATACAAACTTGTGGAATCTTTCTGATGTGAGTTTATAGTTCAGCTGCTAATGAATAAAGGTTATAATGTCTCCTTGCTGGAGCTCTCAACAGGAGGTGAAGTATTGATTGGACAGAAATACTTCCTGCTCTGAGGGCATCTCCTGATCACCAGGCCATGGACAGCTACCTCCATTTTCACATGTGAAAGAGCATTAAAAGCAAAGTAAATTCTTTTGCAAGCAAAATATTAAGAGAGGAAACAATTGTCATATTGAAAGAATCTTGTCATATTCTTTGAGTAGATGAGAGTTCAAGATGTTGTCCAAACTGTGCAATTGATAAAGCTGTAACTGTATTAACAGCAATGGAAACTATTCATTCACTGCTGAGATGCTGCTCTATGAACCAGGTATTGAAAGTATGAGGAGGCTTTCTACCAGAAGGGTAGTAATACATTCTGTTTAGCTTTTCATAGCATTTTCATCCGCAGACACTGAACTGTCAGTGGTTGATTAGGCTGATCAATTCAAATGCTTGAAATATTTCCTAGTAAAAACTTTTTTGTTTTTTTGAGTGTGATGTGATTGGGGAGGGGGGTGAGAAGAAAGAAAATAAATCAAAATTAAGTGATCTTCCATTTGGTATGAGCAGCTTGGTAAATGCAGCCACTGTCTCTAGTCATTGGAAGAACTTAATTTCCCGATTATTCTGATACTGCCAGCACAGGCTTCTGTCTGACCTGGTCAGGTCAGCAAAAGAAACTTCAGGAGTTGGGATCCTGGTGAATGGCTGGAGTTGCCGGCGCTGCTGCAGATGAGATGCACCTGCCTGCTGGCTAGAGCAGAGCGCAGCTTACAGAGGCAGCACCAGTGTGGATCAGTAATGGCATGTGCTGGAGGTGCAGGAAAGGCTTATGTCAGAGAGAATAGTGTTCTTATACTTCTGTACACGTAATACTGCGTCCTGGTGAGGATGCCCTAGTAGGACAGGTTGAGATTGACACCATATGCCCCATAATGGGTTGACATCATGCCTCATCCCTGGCAGCGGTCAGGGCGAGGTTGGACGGAGTCTTGGAGCAACCTGCTCTAGTGGAAGGTGTCCCTGCCCGTGGCAGGGGTTTAGAATTGGATGAGATGTAAGGTCCCTTCTAACTCAAACCATTCTGTGATTCTGTAATATGCTGTGACTGGCTCCATTGCTTCTGTGAGCTGGGTTTCACAGCAGAGTGCTGCTTGAGCAGAGGGAAGTGCATCCCGCAGCAGCAGGCTGATGGGGTTTTTCCTCAAGTAACAAAAAGGTATCTGCAGATTTTATCTCTGTTGATCCTGTTGATTGGGAGTTGAGGACTGATTGCAAATTTGTTTTGCTATATGTAGAAACAGCACGTAACGTTTTATGATGTACTTAAAGTTCTACGTTATGTTCTAGGTAATCATATTCTACCTGATGAAGATTTGGCTTCCTTTCATTGGAGTTTACTTGGTCCAGAACATCCACTAGCTTCACTTAAGGTACAAATTTAATATAACTACAAGCAATTAAGCTGAATGCAATCATAACCATTAATCAGAGCAGTGTACTAGGTTAACTCACAGCAGCTATGCCAGGTTCTTGTTCTTGGTCACCCTTGTGTCCTGGTCCCTCTCTGTTGACTGCATAGGATACCTGGGGTGATTAGTCTTATAAGGCTAAACTTAGCCTGCGCCATCCCCCTCAGTGCCCTTTGGCCACATGAGCCATGCAGCTTCAGTGTGGTTTGGCTTTGAGAATGTGTCTTCTGACTCTTGTGTTTTTTTTTTTTTTGTTTTTGTTTTTTTAAGAGGAGAATTTTCTGTTTAGTCATGTTCAACCATCAAAAATAATGAGCTGGATATTTCCTACCATATTGTTTTACTTTCTACTTACCTAAGGTTGTGTGTAATAGTCGCCTGTGCTTCTTAAAGTGTGAATGGGTTGTGCAAGAAAGCTAATGTGGCCTTCAGTAGATATTTTTTTATTTTTTTTTTTTCTTTAGACAAGTAACTTGTATCTGATGCTTTTAGTTTGTTTTAGATGTTTTAGTCTGTTCTGCTGCTTCATCACACTTAGTTTGTGCATCTGCCAAGTAGACAGCTATAAAAGGGAAATTGGACCCATTAGAGAATGGGTTAATAGTGACTTGACCTTTCTTCCTCTCTGCCACAAGAGCAATATCTTTTTCCCTTTCTCCTAAGGCATACCATGCAGCAAATCCATTTGCATTTTGTAAATTCTATAAGACTTTTGTTGTAGCTACAAAAATAATAGGTGGGGAGTTTTCCCCCTTCTGTTTATTAAGCATTGAAAAATTGTAACTTACTTTGATGAAGGTAGAATTTAAAACTATATTAAAGGTTATCATCAGGGTTTTTAAGGGTCGTATTGCTTAGTGAACAGCTATGACAATTTGATGCTAGGCTCATCCTGTTTTGCTGCCGCTTCTGTGTTTAGAGGGGTAAGTGTCAGCGCATTATAGTGGCAAAACAAAATAGGTATGTGTGTTCGCTACTTCCTTGTAAAACCTGAGATGAAAAAATGAAACACTGAAAGAGTGTGCCTGTGTTTTCATCCTTTATGGAAAAGGTTCAAATGTAGGACTCCTCTCAAAGTGATTGATAAACTTTCTGATGTTCAGAATACTTTTCCGTGGTTTAGGCTGAGTACACTTGATTTGTAGCCAGTTGAGAATATGTCTTCAGACACATAGACCTTCTGAAAAGCCTTCTGAATATACACTAATTACTTGACTAGAATGAAAATCAGATATTTTTTATCTTTGCTTCTAGATTTACATTCTCAGTGGAAGCACCAGTTGGGCTTTGTAGGTGGCGTCCTAAGGAAATGAGGCTTGCTCCCTTAGAGGGTGGCTGGGCTGCCTTAGGCAGGCCTCCCTGTGGTTAGTTCATCTGTTGGCCAACGTGAATCAGATTTGAAAGTAGTTCCCATTTGGCTGTTACAGGCTCTCTGGAAACTGATACAAGGCTGATAAAACAACTGATACAAGTGAAAAGGACCCAAATGGATGCCCTCACGGAAGGAGAAGGCTAGCACAACACCTCACTTGTCTAATTTCACAGCAGCGAGCTTGGCAGTTGTTAAGTACATGGCCCCAAAGTAACCACAGCATTTCTGCCTCCTGACTGATAACTATGTCAGAGGGAGAGGCAAAAACGTCTAAAGCAGCAGGGACACAAGCAACAAGGACATAAGTCGTGGGAAACTAGTCTTCATTAGTTACTGGTCATGGAGCAGCTTTTGGTTTGTTTCAGGCTTTTTTCTTCAGCTTCAGTTTCAGAGTGTTCATGGTTTGATAGTACAGCTTGTTTCATAGCTCATGAATTCAGTTTAATTTCATTTGACGTATTATTATGTCAGAGGTGTCATTACAACTCTCTGTAGAGACAGACTGTTAATTGTAGCTGTGCAGAAAACAGTATTTCTTATACATTTTATGAATGCTTAAAACAAACTAGGACGCATTTCTATTAGCCACAACCTCGATAACAAGTGCAAGCTGTCATGAAGACTGGAAATGGGGGGGAATTTTTGTGGTTGCTGAGCATGTCAACCCTGGGCTGTATTTGAAACTTTGCTTTGTTGTGTCTATTTAGAATTATTGTTGAGTTTCTACATACATGAGACCCAAGTACTCTAATTCCATGCCTCATCGAACTTGGGATTTAGAAAATGTTTTCTCACTGTGTAAAGATGTTAATCTTTTGTATCTAGGACGCATGGTCTTGCATCAGAGCTAAACAAGTTCAGTTCTCAGTGGCCTGATTTGTTGCTTTTTGGTGAGAACTATGACAGTAAATAATGGACAATTAATTTTCTGTATTTTTTTCCTCAGTCTTTTACTATCATGTAGCAATATGGTTACTCATCCTATGAGAGAAGCTTTGCTAGTTCACCAATTATAAAGTGTAACTTAGAAAAGAAATAGCCAGTCTTTGCTGATAGAAAATTGCTGTATCTGCTCAGGTGTCAACATAGAAAGATGAAAGAAAGCTGAGAAAAAAAGAAAGGAAACTGAGAACCTGTACCTCTATTTTAAAGTGGGACGTGAGGGTGGTGCTTTCATCTGGGAAGAGGTGACTAGAAATGGGAAAAAGGGAAATGGAAACTTGAGTGAAGAATCCGTATTTCACATCTAGAAGGAGGTGAACCTGTCAGAACAACATCTTTACATGCTGGATAAAAAGCTATGTCTTTCAGAAAACACCAGCAGCTCAAGCCAGACTGTTAAAGTTCCATGGACAAATGTAAATTAGGAGGTTTGAATCGTTATCTTTGCAAAAGGGAGAAAGAATCAAACCCTGACGCTGCAAGCTGTTCCGGGTCAGGAGGTTGGCTGTCTACGTGCCCTTGTGTAAACAGATAATCCAGCTAATAAATGTGGAGACCTGTGCTTGTGTCCTCTTACCTGACTGAGAACAGAGATCACTGAAATGACCACCTGAATAAGAAGCTGAAACAGGAAAGGAGTTGATAGACTTCCTGAGAAATCTTTTGACTTCTAGAACTTGTTTGGAAACTAGCATGTTAGTACTTCTTGTTTGTTTGCTTTGGGATTTATCTTTAAGCCAAAGACAATTCAGTTCTTAGTCTGAGAAAGCTTGTTACAGTGTGGAGCTTTGGGATCAATGTAAAACACCATCAGAATGATAGGAGGGCAGGTCTCTGGAATTAGTACCTATTTGGGAGCATATACTCTTTCTTCACGAGGTAACCTGAGAAACAAGTCTTAATGCAGTCTCCCTTTCTGGAAAAGAAGTTTGTGCCAGGGAACTAAATCTTGTTGGTTGTTTCACCTCAGTAGAAGTAAAGAGAGATGCTTCCAGAAAGCAATACAAAATATGCAGGTTAGGCTCCTTCTCTGAATTGCTCTAGGAAATTCCTTTCTTTCTCTGTTGACTTCAGAGGGTGTCTGCCAGAGGGAGACTAATAGGCTGAGTAGGTGCTTAGGTAATATGCTGCTGCAAAGACAGCAGATAAAAAAGGTGTTACTCTTAAGAGATGTTTAACCTGTTTTGTTGGGAGGGTTTATGCTGGGGGTCATCATGGGATGATGCAGATCAGAAGGGGCCTCTGGAAGTCGTCTAGTCCAACCTTCTGCTAAAAGCATGACCAGCTTGAGGTAGGAACAGGTTGCTCAGAGCTTTGCCTAGACTAGTTTTGAAAATCTCCTGTGTTGGAGACTGCACAACCTGTCTGGGCAGCCTGCTCTGTGGTTTGACAGTCCCAGTGATGTAAAAGTGTTTTGCCTTGCATACAGTCTGAACCAGTCTTGTTTCAGACTATGTCTGTTGTCTCTTGTTCTTCCACAACACACTGCTGTAAAGAGCCTAACTCCATGTGCGTGGTAACCTTTTCATAGGTATTGGAAGGCTGCTGTTATGTATCTCCAAACCTGTCTTTGCCAGGCAGAATAAGCCCTGTTCTCTTAGCCTCTTCGCATAGAACAAATGCTCCAGCTCCTTAACCATATTGATGGCTCTTCTGCAGAACTAACTCAACTTTGACATGTGGCTAGAGCACAAACCTGAATGCCGTGTGCTAGAGGTGATCTAAAGATCACTCAGTCTGCTGGTGGTGCTTCTGCTACACAGCCCAGGGTGCCACTGGTTGCATCTGTTCCAGGGCACCCTACTGGCTCATGGCCCATTTGCTGCCTTCCAAGAGCCACAGGTCTTTCCTGGCACGTCTTCAGGCTGCAGAGTAGCTGGAGGTTATTCCTGCCCAGGTGCAAGGCTTTGTTTGTATAGTTGCTGCATTTGAGGTTCCTGTTAGCTCATTTGCTTGTCTGGGTCTTTCTGGGTATCAGCCTAGTCCTCAGGTTTGTGGCAATATGCAGGGTTGTCTCATACGAAGTCTGTCTGTATCACATTTTTGGTTTGTGTTTCTGACATCAAACAAACAGACTGTTCCTCTGTTCAGGTTTTATTTTCTCAGAGGCCTAGGTGTATAAATTGTTAGGAAATTATCTCCATGTGGAGTGTATTCTTGCTATCATCAAGACATGCAGCAGCAGAAAGTCGGTTACTGAATAACCCAAGAAACTGAGCGTCGCTGGTGTGAGAGGATTTTTAGTCATCCAGGAAACTTCTTGGTTCTTCAGAAAGCTTCATTAGAATAGCTGCACTACAGACTCATCACATGAAATGTTTATAACGTTCAAAGGCCACTACAAGATCAAAGCAGTTTGGATGCTATCTCTAATAGAAATTACAAGACAAAGATAACAAACCCCAGTTAATTTGTTATAGTATTCTTCATATATTCAGCCTTTCCTCCTGCCAGTGGAAGAAAAAATTAAGTTCCCTGTGTCACCTCACAATAACTCAGTATTCAACGTCTTTTTCTAATGATTTGAAAATAAAACTAAACAGATTACCTGTTTCCAGCAGGCGCAGCAGTAAATGCTGTGTTGATTGGCTTTTAAAGACTTCACTTCCTGATGACAGTGGGCAACTGAAGTTGTCCCAGACTTGGAGAGCTTTTCCAAAGTGTAGCTTAGGTGCCTTCTACAGTATCCTACTAATCCCATGGAGTTACAAATCTGTGAGTCTGTTATTTTTTGGGAAAGCATTTTTACAAGTTCATTTTGTCAAAACCAAGATATTTTTTGTAGCTTCTGGGCTAGAAATGTTGCTCTCTGCCTCTCATTTTGCCTGATACCTCTGTAGAATTAATTTCCTTTACCCACTTAATCTTTACAGGGTGCATTAAGAGATGGCTTATGATTTTTGTTAGTGGTCATGAATTGAAGTAGTCCTGTTGTAACTAACAAAGAAACGGTGTTGTTTTCAGATGTTACACTTTCTAACCTGATCACATCCAAGTGTGTGATTCACCTCCATGTTTGTCTTTGGCAGAATCATGGAATGGTTCGTGTTGGAAGGGCCCTTAAAGAACTTCTGCCTAAGATCTCATTTCAGTCTCCCTTTTGGCAGGTTAAAGCTGTTCCCCCTTGTCCTGTCCCTACAGGCCCAAAATTAATTCCAGTTTCCAAAACTGATTTTCTGTGGGCTTCTTTGTAGGTCATGACATTTTTAATTTGGAGGGCTTTGAGGATTTTTTGGGTGTTCTCACTTCTGGACTCAATGTCTTTGAAAGAGTTAATGAAAATAACTTCCAAAGATCTGAAATGTCTCCAAATAGGTGATACATACTTTTAGAAGGTCTCACTTCAGGAATTAAGAAGATGCTCCAGTGAGGTCTTCAAGCTGTTTAAAAGCAACTAACTGGGGGTGATACACATAGTAAGCCCTTTGTTTGTCTCACTTGAGCTTCGTACTGCTAGGGTCTGAGCTGAATATTAGTGCTAGAATGTTGTGATGCCAACTGTTTAGAGTGCATGAAATACTACTGTCTTGGAGATCACGTAGAACTAATGATAGATTGCTTACTCCTTTCATCCACTGAATTTCCGAGCAGAAACTGCAGAAGCACTTAGGTAGCGATGCTGGATTTCTCCAAGGGCCTCTGCAGAGAGCACATCTAGCATGACACAGCCATGTTATGATTCAGCTACTTCAGAGATGTAGAATTGTTACTGTAGAAGTAAAATGGGAGGTGTTTGTAAAACGACTTAAATCACCAATGAGAAGATCCATTGCTTCTCCTTACAGATTGGGTGCAGAATGTTACTAGTATTTGTGACTGTAAGCTGACACGTAACTGTGATCTATATTTAATATTGTTATATATATATATATTCAGAATGCACACTAATGAAAATTTAGAGTTTACTATCTAAAATAGAAATAACTACCATGCTACTGACTGCACTAAACAGAGCTGTTCTTAATTTAGACTCCATAGAATGTAGAGCTCATCTCTGGTAGAGAATGACCAGGTATGGAATAAACATCCTGACATTTGTTACAAGTAGGTATTAGGAGAAGGAAATGGATAATAATGTGAATCTGGGCAAAAATCCTGTGGTTTAAATATGAAGAAGACAGTCTAAGAAATTGCATAATACATGGGCCAAATAAGGGCAGGAAAGAAAATAATTACCTACGGTAGACTCCATATAAAATAGGGTTTGTCGTGCAGATTTTAAAGTTGCAAAGACAAAACTAATGAAGTATTAATCAGAATTTTGCATAAACATTTGTAACGAGGCTGAATTGCAGTGTTTTCTAGTAAAGTATAATGCCTCTGTATAGAATGCAAGGGTAAAGATAGTTCATATGTTCTCATTATCTTAAATAATAGAACTGGTAAATAATAGTAATCGTCTGTGAAGTCTTGAATCACTGATTTTCGCAAATAGGCAGATTAAACTATGTTAAAGCCAAACCCTGGCAGCCCCTGAGGGCAGAGTGCTCCAGAGCTGGGCACAGATTTCAGACAGAAGTTTTAGAAAATCCTGAGGGATTCTCTCGAATTTAAGACACACAGTTGGAGCCTCTTTGCTGTCCTGCTGAGTGCAAGCATTGTGCAGCTCAGGGGGAAGGGAGCAGTCTGCCCATGGTTGAGCAGTTCTTCACACCCAGCTCACAGCACTGCTCACTGCTTTGAATTTGATAATGGTCCATGATGGTTGCTTGACCTGAAGTTTCTGTACCCCATATAGGATCATAGAATCACAGAATCCCAGACTGGTTTGAGTTGAAAGGGCCTTTAAAGCTCATCCAGCTCCAACCCCCTGCCATGGGCAGGGACACCTTCCACTAAGCAGCTTGCTCCAAGCCCCCTGTGTCCAACCTGGCCTTGAACACTGCCAGAGATGGGACAGACACAGCTTCTCTGGGCACCCTGTGCCAGCGCCTCAGCACCCTCACAGGGAAGAACTTCTGCCTAAGAGTTCATCTCAGTCTCCCCTCTGGCAGGTTAAAGCCATTCCCCTTGTCCTGTCCCTACAGGCCCTTGTCCAAAGCCCCTCTCCAGGTTTCCTGCAGCCCCTTTAGGCACTGGAGCTGCTCTGAGGTCTCCCCTTAAGGAACCTTCTCTTGTCCAGGCTGAGCCAGCCCAGCTGTCTCAGCCTGGCTCCAGAGCAGAGCTGCTCCAGCCCTCGCAACGTCTCCATGGCCTCCTCTGCAGTTGCTTCAGCAGCTCCATGTCCCTCTTGTGCTGTTGCCCCAGAGCTGATGTTTGCAGTAAATAAGTAGTTTAATTATCTGCTGTGTAAGTGGTGTCTTCTACACTCCTCTGTTGGTTCACACTGGCCTGTGTGTTTGTTTGCCCAGGTACGTGCTCACCAGTTAGTTTTACCGCCGTGTGATGTAGTCATCAAAGCTGTCGCTGACTATGTCCGTAACATTCAGGACACCACTGATCTGGATGCCATAGCAAAAGATGTTTTTCAACATTCACAGGTAAAGTATAACACAAAATACTGGTTTTGATTTGTTGTTTTTTCATATAGAAACCAATCGTGTTACACGTTTGTGTTGAAGAATTGCGTTCTATAAAAATAGTGGTTTGCATCAGTTGATAATACGAATCTTTTGGTGTATGCAGTGTCTTAGATACCCTGATTTTACTTTCCAAAGGTAAAAATACTGCATTTAGCCTCAGTGCTTTAAATTCTTGATAACCAAAGGGGTTTTGATAACCAAAGGGGTTTTGTAGTCTGTCTTTGTGCACTGTCGTTGAGAGTCAGTGACACATGAAGGTGATACTTGCAAGCTTTATCCTTACATGGATTGACATATTTCTTGTACAGTAGTAGTGCTGTAGTCCCAAGGGTCGCTAGACATTAATCCCCTGTGTGATGCAGTACATGTTAACTGTGGTACAGTGCTGACCTGTAGGTGATACGCCTGGATTTATGTCTGACATATTTTCTTTTTTATTTTAGTCTAGAACAGATGACAAAGTTACTCGATTTAAGAGAGCAGTTGCTTATTATTCAGCAACTAATAAACCTATGCCATTTCATCCACCACATTACCTAGGTAAGTAGTGAAATAAGACTTCATTTGAACTAAAACCTGGGATAATCCTAAACCAGAGGTAGTATCATTAGCAGGTTCTTATAAAAATGTTTGTCTTCTTTGGCAGTTTTCATTCTCTTATTTATGAGATTTCAGAAGAAGGTTTTCATACAATGTGTGCAGAGGTTGTGTTCTTTCCCCAAAAAGAGAACAGCCTGGGCTGATTTTCCTCTTACCTATTGCTGCATTGGTTCTGCCATTGGACACTGGACAGCATGGTCCTGTTAGCAGCTCATGTCTGGCTACCTGTTCCAGTCATGGAGACAGTTCTTGTTTCTGTTCTGTAAAACGCATTTCCTGTTTCTCACTGGATTCACCTGACAGGTTGTCAAAATCACTTTATATAGCCTTTGATTTTATTTTATTTTATTTTTTTTATCTCATAGCATACCTGCTGAAATGGCAGCCACAGGTAGTTCTGGCAGTGCAGATTATTCTCCAGGCTTACAAATCAACTGTATGGACACAGGACTTACTCCACCCACCTCATTCTTAACAGTAAAACTAACTTGAGCTGAAATTTCCTAAAGATTTTCTGTTGCCACACTGAGTAACACTAATACGGATTTTTTTTTTTTTTTCTCTCATTTTTTTTTGGGGGGAATAGGTGTCTCTATTTACATTCAAAGACCTGCATTAAAGGGCATTATGACTACTCTAGGTCAGATACTCAAGTGATAGTGTCTGTGTGACATTGGTTTTGCCAGCTTCATCATTATGACAGCTTTGGGGCTTTTTCCTGTTAAGCTTCCTTTGATACCCAGGTAGAACAGAACTGTGCAGTAATGACCTGAGAGGAGGTGAGACAAGTGAAGGGAGGCTTCACAAGCTAAAAAGTATTTTTATTTAGGCAAAGATGAATAAAACTGACTTAAATGCATGCTAGAAAGCAGTAATGCTGACAGAGGATGAATGAGTACACCATGGGAGCAAAAGGATTAACAGGGTAACTTTTGTGTCAAATAGTGAGCGTTTGGTTTGTTTTTTTTTTTTTTCTTTTTCCCCATCCCTGTTTGCAATGTAGCAGCCAGACCAAATCAGTTTGGTATGCCTGGGATAGTGCCACCATATGTTCCTTCTCAGATGCTTAACATTCCACAGACCTCACTACAAGCAAAACCTGTGGTAAGTCTAGCCCTCTGCCCTTCTTTTTGGGAGAAGCCTGCTGTGCTCATCAAACTAAAATCAAGGTGGGAAAGGTGTATCTGACTTAGCATGGGCATTCAGTGGTTGAATTCTGAGTCTGGAACTATAATGATCTACAGACTCTGATAGTAACAATTTTTGTACATGTCCAAGATGGCTGAGTTTTAAAGTTCACATTTGGAAAATTTATTTTGTGTTAGAAGAAAAGCCTTTTTGATACCTTCACTTAAGAAAGATCGCTTGATTTTAGGCCCAGCAGATGTCCAGCCAGGGTGGGGCCCAAGGCCAGGGTCCGTACCCATACAGTCTCTCTGAGCCAGCCATCACGTTGGAAACGGGTGGAAAAAGTCTTTCTGAGCAGAACAACTACAGTAACATTCCTCATGAAGGAAAACATACACCATTGTATGAACGATCTTCTCCAATCAATCCAGCTCAGAGTGGAAGCCCTAATCATGTGGATTCAACCTATTTTCCTGCCTCTTCTACATCTTCGTCCTCCGACAATGATGAAGGCAATGGAGGTGCAGTGAAGTAAGTTTTCCATGAGGGTGTTTTCTTACTTGGCTTCTGTTAAGATAAATTTACTTTCAAAATTGTTCAGCAATATTGTGAAAGTAAAAGATCTGCAAATTAGTGATAGGATAGGATAGGCCTTAAAAAAATAGTCTGCCGTTAGTGTGACTGCAAGCACTATGGCTCCTCTCTCTGATCACATTTGTTCCTTAACAAGCAGAAATCCAAACCCAAATAACTTTGGGTGTTTTTCCATTTCTGCCCTTCTGTTTTATTGAAAAAAGGAGACAGTGAGATTTTGTAAATGTCATAAAGCCTTCAAGTTCTTTGTATAAAAGAAATATTCCTACTTCACAGTATAATTCATTAAAACTTCACTGGATTTGTAGTGTTTACACTACCTAAGTTTTGGGATTAATGTGGCTTTGCAAAGAAATCTGGTGTGAATGTCAAAAATTCACCCTTCAGGACAGTGACTCAAAGCCCTCATTGCCAGGCTGTGTGTGGAACAAAGCAGCAGGGAAAATGGTTTTACTCTGTTCTGCTAAGGTGCCTTGTTTATTGCAGGAGTATTTCTGACTGGCACTAAATTGTCTGTCTGTCCTTAGCAATGAAGTTATGCAGACTTTCATATAACTTAGTGCATCCTGAACCACAAAAACGAAATCTGAACAGAGGCAGTTTGTGTTTCCCTTTGTCTTATTAGGGATAGTGGCTTATGGTGTGAGAATCACATCCTTGGGGCATCGGCAAGTCTGTGAGTGCCTCTGAAAGTTTGGTGCTGTGCATAATAGTCTGTTACTACTGGGCAGTGAATTCTGAATATGTCTACAATATTCATTATGGCTCAGACTTTGCTTTTTTGGTGCAGTCTGGCAACTTTGAGTATTATCAGGTGTTCTGCTTAGTAAATCAAGCATGTTTGCATGGCTGCCATGCAGCATAGAGCTGGGAATGTATCTGCTTTAGAAAAAACAGCAAAAGGTATTTTTCAGTATTTCTGATAGTGTTTCCTCACATTATATGCAGTAAGTTTGAAGTAAGTTTAGAAACTGAAATCTAGACAGTGTCATTTATAAATGACTTTTTGAAGGTCCCTTCCAGCCAGAACTATTTTATGATTCTATATCGCAGTTTGAGGGAAATTACTTGACATAGTGACAAATATTTAAAGTTCAATCGAGAATTTTTCCTGCATGAACATTTAGTCACTGTAATATACAGCTCTTTATATATAATCCAGATGTTGACATAGTATAAATCAGTGAATGTTGGTATTAAAGTGTCTTCAAGACTCTTACAAATTGACATTTCTAATACATAGATAGCATCCCTGGATCTCTGGCCCCATAGTTCCACTAAAGGTCACCAAGGATTTATCCCACTCTGTCTTTAGCAGTACTTTAATATGCCATTGTTCATTGTGTTCTCCTTCAGCCATGTCAGTGGGAACAAAATTGGCTGGGAAAAACCAGGAGTCCAGTCAGAAAGTCAAACACGTGGAGAGCTGGGAGACCAAACAAAGGTAATTCCTGAAGTTCCAACATCACAACTTACTCTTTTGTGCTAGACAGAAAACTGAGTAGAATTTTCAATATTGATCTGTAGGGTTTAGTGTAAACTTTTGCACAGTTTGGTGAATTGCAAAACAAGAACTTAAAAGAACAGTCAGAAGTTTTCCACGGAGTATTGTAGTGAATACATGAAAATTAAATAGGGTGTTTTAGAAAATACTACATAGAAAACAGGAACCAATGCACTTGTTTACTCCTTAGCTAACGCTCTCCCTTATATCCCTAGATATTGCTGTCTGTGTTTACAGTAGTGCATTGGTTTGATTTTTCCTAAGGATTACAGTAGTGTAAGTGTCTGGGGATTTAGAGTCCTCTTTTGTAACCTACAGTGAAGTAAGAGCAGCTCTAGCAACAGACCATTGTATTAAAACTCGGCTGAGAAGTGGAAGTCCTTTATAACCGCTTAGTAGGATTTTCACGTAATATATGCTAAAGTAGCTCAGTGGGACTAGTTAGAATGTGTTGCTACCTACCTAAGGAAGGGTGGGATAATTAAACCCTTGCTAAAGACATAACATCATTCTATTAATTTTTTTTCAACATCTAAACCCATTGTCAAATGAAGGAGAATTATGATCTGTGTTTCAAGGTTGAACTGTGTTTGGAAAGAACATTCCAAGCATTTGCACTTAATATCTCTGCATCCTTGTGCTGGAACTGTTCAACCCTTTAATTTTATTTCAAAAAAACCCAATCACGAGTGAGTTACACTGCAGGCAAACAGAACATTTTCCCTGTACCTTTGGCATAGAAATTCCAGTAAACTTGGGCTTTGTGCTTAAAATATCAAGCTGATGATTTCATCCATCAGTGGTTATTATTTTTGCAGACTACGCCCCATACGATAACTGTATCTGCCTGGGGATTAGTCACCATATGCAAATGCTAATTTGACCTATTACATTCCTTTCTTCTCTGTTTGCCGAGCCATGTATGAAGGCTGGTGCTTCATCCCAGATGCAGCCCTGTTTTCATACTGAATTCCAGCTGTGTGAGCAGCCACTCGGCTTCCCAATAGCTGTATGCGCACAGTCTAGCTTAAATGCCTCCAACTTCATAGATAAACGTTCATGAGTTTTACTTGCCTATGCTTTTTTTCAATACTAATTCAGTATTTTAGTATTTAATTCAGTAGCAGAAGACAGTTGCATCTGTTGAGCATGATAGGGAGAATTAGTACATTTTGTAGATGAACTCATTATTGCAGAGAAGTATATGTTAATGATGCCCAAAAAAAAGTATTTCCTGAAGATTTCAACTGAAAGAGCTTTGTGAATTTCTGAGCTAAAGTACTAAAAATCTGGCATAGATTAGACAGCTAGCTGCAGTTTGACACTCACTTGACTTAAATGTCAAGATCCCTTGCTCATAGTTGTCTCACCACATGATTACACATGACAGAGGTATGCTCACCTCATTCAGGTAGAGATATATTGCTAACAAAAGAAACCCCACACTTTTAACTGTGGTAGCTCCTCAGCTTAGGTGTTTGAATGCCAATATTCTTCCAGTACCTAAAGGGGGCTGACTAGATCTGGAGCTTTTGACAAGGGCCTGCAGGGACAGGACAAAAAGGAACGGCTTTAACCTGCCAGAGAGGAGATTGAGATGAGCTCTTAGGCAGAAGCTCTTCCCTGTGAGGGTGCTGGGGTGCTGGCAGAGGGTGCCCAGAGAACCTGAGGCTGCCCCATCCCTGGCAGTATTCAAGGCCAGGTTGGATGGGCCTGGAACAACCTGACTAGCGGAAGATGTCCCTGCCCATGGCGGGGGTTGGAGCTGGATGAGCTTTAAGGTCCCTTCCGACACAAAACAGTCTGTGATTCTATGATTATCACTGGAGCAGCTCCAGGACAACCTGGCAAATGAGGAAAGCATTGCTGCTAGTTGTGGTTTTGTCATCCACTCTGTGCCCTCACTAATCAGCAGTCTGTAAACTTCTTTTTGGAGTCCATTGTCACTGACTCTGAATTGTTGGGGTAGTAGAAGACAGGGACAAAAATGTTTAAACTGATATGTATTTGATAATATAATACAGAATTAATAGAGCTGTGATAGCTTGTGTTTATAAATCAGTCTAGTATGTTGTGTTAGAAGTGTTCTGTTTTACAGATTTTAACTTTCTTCTATTTTCATTTTTATAAATTAAATCTAGATTACCAGCTCTAAAATATGTAAAATGTATTTTTTCAGTAACATCCTCTTTGATTGTGTGCTTAAAATGGCATCCGAAAATAAACGTTGCCCCTTTGATATTTTGCTTCAAGCATGTTTTTACTAATACGGACCTTTCTCTGAAGGGTTTTTGGAGGTGGGGTGTGTTTAAGTTTTTACATGCAGGTTTGTATTTTTCAGAAGAGTGAGCAAGCTGAGCTTGTTTGGGTCTGGATTTTATGTACCTTATTCTTTGGGATTTCATGGCTTGGGCCATTTTGATTCCAGGTTTTTTACTCGTGCATGATTTATCTTCAAGAGAATAAATCAAACTTCAGTCTCGGAAGTTTTCAATATTGCTATGATAGTTTATAGGCATGAAACTAGTATGAACTCTGAAGGTAAAAGCAGCCTTCCTTTTTGAAGGCAAGGATTTTTAGGAATTAAGTACTTTTCTTGGTAGTATTCGTGAGCAGTACAACATAAATGCTTTCAAAAGGCTTACTCACCAGGAAGTTTACAGTATAACTTTGACATTTTTCCTGATAAATTTGTGAACTACATTTCTAGAGAATAAAATGCCACATTAATGATGCAGTGAGAACATGTTGCTATTTTCTCTTACAGTCATCTCAGACAAAAGAATTTTATATTAAGAAAAAGAATAATACAATAAATAAATAAATAAAATGGCTATAAATGTCTTCAAATTGAAAGGTGTAGTGTTTCCTGCTTCTATTTGAAATGCAGGCTGAGAGGGGATGTCTTAATGGAAGTCAGAGAAATTATAGGCTTGGTGACTGTTAGTTAACCCATGTTGTTGGTAGTATCTTGGAAATACTCTAAATACAAGGTTATTCACATTTAATTAAGAGGTCATCAGTCCCCTTTCTGCATTGTGTAATTAAAAATTAAAGATGATAATTCCTGTTGCTGTTAAGAAGTTAAAGCTTTACCATAATATTTATTCAGCAAACAGTGGTTGAAAGCTTACGTTTTCCGGAAATCTTGCAGCCAGCTTTAGGTAATTTATTTTACACACTGATACAACATGATGGGAAGGCTTATTATTCTCATTGTGGATGTAGAAGGAAACCTGCAGTTTCTCTTGGCTCATCTCCTTGCATGTTTCTGTACATGTTCAAAAGCACTTGATTTTGTATGTTCTGTTACAGGCAGAAGGTTCCTCTAGTGCTTCTTCAGGAAGTCAGGCAGCCGATGTCAAAGGGAATCAAACCAGTAATCCACAAATCCCATGCCTGTTGTCAATGCCCACCAGAAACCACATGGATATTACTACCCCTCCATTACCTCCTGTAGCACCTGAAGTATTAAGAGTAGCAGAACACAGGCATAAGAAGGGGTTAATGTATCCTTACATTTTCCATGTCCTAACCAAGGTATGACATTTAAAAATGAGGTACTGTGAAATAAGGATTCTGTAAAGATAATTGCACTTGCTTTTCTGGCTAAAGAGTATCATAAATATACATCATATTTCATGCTTTTGAGTTTGGGTCCATTTTTAGCGCTGCTAACAATCTTTTCTTCTGTTTTCTAAACACTGATCTGTCTGGTACATTTTTCCAATAAATAGATGACTGTAATTAGAAGTGTTTACTTACAAAACCATTTTTTTAGATATCTGTGTGTGTAGAGATATAAAAATATCTGCATATATTCAGATATGCAGATATATCTAATAGATGTGTGTGTGTGTGTGTTTGTATAGAGTTTGTTTTCATCTAAGATCTCCTGCGTATGTGCTCTGGTGTCTGTGCCAAGTCTTTTCTATTTTCAGTGTTCAAAACCACTTAGATTGTTTCCCCTCACAACCTGATCCCTCCTGTCCCTGGTAGCTAGCCTTGATAGAAACATGGCAGCTATGAGATGAAAAATCCCTTTTGTATGATCCTGGAATGTAATTATAGAGGAACTCTATGATGATCTGAATTTTTTGTAATTTTAGTTGGCAGAATGTTTCTGATGGCTTATTTTGTTGTTCTTTGGCTATGTTACGTGCTAGCCTTCGGATCCCAGGTGAGCTGCAAGCATTTTCACACAGCCTAGGACTCTGCTCATTGTGTCTAGTAGAAAAAAAATCTATCCTAATGGTCATATAAGGACACCTTGAAAAGCAATGGGAGAGCTCCTCACAGAAGTAGGCCGTGGTAACCTGCCCCAGTGTATCTGGGAGCTGCTGAAGTCTGGTTTGTGTTGAGCCAGGAAAGAGCCAGAGCAGTGGTGTTCCTGCACACCTCTGTATTTGACTCAGTGTAGTCTCAAAAGATGCAAGTTCATTGTTCCTTTGAAGTGCAAACAGATGAGACCCAGAATGAGACAACTTTAATCTTTTTCCTTCCTCTTCAGTGATCAAAACACCTTAATCCTGGTTTTCATATGTCAAGCCCATTCAGTGTATGTATTTGCACAGCATCTGGCAAAATGGCACTGTCCACATGCCTATTCCTTTATATTCATCTTAACAATCTGCTTCAGGACAATAATAATCCTCTCTGTAGTGGAGATCTGAAATCCATAAAAACAAAAGTTTCTGCATCATAGAATCATAGAATAGTTAGGGTTGGAATGGACCTTAAGATCATCAAGTTCCAACCCCCCTGCCATGGGCAGGGACA
>WYDI02040520.1:0-25183 GCA_009867235.2 Psittacus erithacus
TCTCAGCCTATCTTCATATGGAAGGTGCTCCAGTCCCCTGATCATCCTCGTGGCCCTCCTCTGGACTTGTTCCAACACTTCCATGTCCTTTTTATGCTATGGACACCAGAACTGCGCACAATACTCCAAGTGAGGTCTCACAAGAGCAGAGCAGAGGCGCAGGATCACCACCTTCAACCTGATGATCACAATTCTTTTGATGCAGCCCAGGATACGGTTGAGTTTCTGGGCTGCGAGCGCACACTGCATGCTCATGTTCATTTTCTCATTGACCAACACCCCCAAGTCCTTCTCTGTAGGGCTGCTCTGAATCTCTTCTCTGTCCAACATGTAGCTGTGCCTGGGATTGCTCTGATCCAGGTGTCAGACCCCTTGTGTACAATAAACACAAGTGATGCACAACACAATTTCCCACCACCCACTGACTGATACCCAGCCTGACCTGAGTAGGGATCTGGGCTTTCCAGCTAACACCCCGCTGTTTATACACCAAGCTTGAAGAGATGTGGTATGGAATACTCCTTTGGCTGGTTGCGTCAGGTGTCCTGTCTCTGCTTCCTCCTGGCTTCTTGTGCCCCTCTTCACTGGCAGAGTATAAGACAACTGAAAAGTCCTTGATGGGAGTAAGCGCTACTTAGTGACAACTAAAACATCATTGTGTTACGAACATTATTCTCAGACTAAAGCAAAAACACAGTTGGAACCAGGGCACTACTAAGGCCCGAAATAACCTAGAGAATAATGTTCTACTAGGCAGAACACCCCTGAGGAATACATATACCTCCTGCTCATGAAGCCTAATTTTTCTGATCTCTGGGCCATAGAAGATGGAAAAACTAAGTTTATATTTCAACAGTTTGAGACCAAGACCACCTTCCTGTAAATACACTTCAGTTTTATCCAAGGAATTAAAAAAGAACACTACAGAAGGTACTGCAAGAGTAGATGAAATTATTATGAATATTCAACCTCAGGTTAAAAGGATAAAACAGAGGAATAAATAGTTAAGTGAATCTGGTGTCTTTCACAGGGATGTTTTTCAGGATGGTGATATTAAACAGCATTGTGGTTCCACATCTTAGACTTTTTAATTTTAAGGATTACTCAAGGATTAAACTTAACATAATTTATTAGAATAACGTAAATCCAAAATCTTTTTTCAGCAGCCACTTTTATATTGCAAGTAAAGATTAAACAGACTCAATAGGTTACTAAAGATCACATAGCATTTTAATTACCTGAATAATCCTTGTAAACTGCATGGGACTGCAAAGGTACTAAAATGAACCACATTCACTAACCACCATCTGAATCAGAACTTGAAAGCTGTGCCCCATGAAACAGAGTACTGTGTAACTTTATTTAACTGACCATTCGTTATCCAAAATTTCCAAAGCAGATCACCAAATTCTTTTCATCTGTTAGACAAATCTAGTTACCTGGCTTATTTCATACCACCCAGATCTTTCAAATGACAGAAGATTTAATGGGGGAAAAAATTCAATAGACCCAAATTATCATGAAATATTGAATAGAGGTGTAGCTTTGCTGTATTTTGTAATACTAATAGTAGAATTATGCTGCAAATGCCTTATTTCTACCAAAGAAATGCAGCTGACAGTTCCCATAACAAATATCTGTATTTTCTTCTTTGAGAAAGAACAAAATGCTCTACTTAATATCTACTGTCTAATGCTTACTGTTGCAGATAGAGTATGCACTAAATGAACTGTGCATTAATGTCTTTTTTCACTTATTTAATTTTCTGTTCTGTAGGGATATTACAGTAAGGTGCTGAGTAGTCTTTGGAGAGTGCTGAGTGCTCCCTCATTCAACATCCTATTTGTGCACAGTACAAATGAATCCTTTCTTCCACAGTGCTTTACATATTCGAGCTTTGCACTTGCGGGCATCCCAAGGCGCATCAGCGACATTGTATCCTTCATTACAGCTTTTAAATGAGTCACTTCCAGACATTGCCCTCCTGCGAGACATTGAAATCACCAATGAAATCACAATTTTAGGAACAAAATATAAGCACAATCTATTTATATTATCTTTGCCACACAACCAAGAAAACATTAGAGCCTTTTACTGTGCATTCTTTCACTTAAGAGTAAGAGGAAAGTGGAAAAATAAATTAAAATATTAACTGTGCTTCGTTTCCAAAATTTCAGTTTTCCCTTCTTTTATTCTCCCTTTTGTTGTTTTCATCCTTTCATCAATTTGAATATAAATTTTAGGTCTGAAAGACCAGAAATATTTAATACATATATATATAAAAAAATCCTTCTTTGAGCATATGCTATAAAGTATATGCTTGTGTATATAAGTTGGCACTATGATACTAGGTGTCAAAGGTTAAACTAAAAGACTTCTTCAAATAAAAACAAAAATGTAAAGAGATAATAAATGCGTCTGTCTAGCGCTCTCCTTGAAAACTGCAATTTCAAATGAGGTGCGCCAAGGGTCAAAACTGCAATGTAATGATTTGTCAGAAAGCCTGCGCATAGAAGAAATTGCGAATACTTCCTCAAAATCCTGTTTTTTGATCACTATTGTGAATGCCTAATGCTGATGCTTTAATAAGTGGATGCTTGCAACGTGACATCTAGGTATAAGCTAATACATATAGTTTTATAGTTTCAGTTAATCATATTAATGTGCTGTTAATCATTAATTCTCTGTAGTGGCATTTGTGCTGTTAAAGACAACAAGCATGATCCCATGAACTGAGTACATCAGTAGCATGCAGTCTTCAGTCTTACACTTCGTAAAGTAACACATCATTAAAGTACAGATGAGAATTAAACCAGAGACTGATTTTATGAATGGATTAATACAGAAGTGCGCAATAATTTTTGAAATATATAGATCATAGCCCAAAGAGCACTGGATAGTTATGCATTAAATGTCACAGATATGTTCAACAAAGGAAACAGACAGCTGAACATTTAGTAACAGTGACAGAACAGTGTAGTTATATAATATGTAAAATGCAGTAGTTGAGTGTTGCTAGTTAGAACACATATCTGTTTCTATTTCACATGTTAGCCTCTACATTGTGCCCTTCAGTGAATCCAAATGCTTATTGAAACAAAAGACACTTTTCTTACAGATCTTCAGTCTTGGTGAACAGGTCGCTCATTTTGATCACTGTTACTTTCTTTCTGTTAAAGTCCAAATTGGAAGTCAGAATTGCTTTGGGTAGAAAGCTCTTCAATAGTTGATGGCATATAATAGCAATCACAGTGTTAGATAACAAACTTGTTAAAACCTTGTGGGTTACCCATTCCTGTTAAAAACAATACTGTAAAGCTTCTACGGCCACAGGAATGGCATAGCCTTTGCTGACACTAAAAGAGGTCATGGTTATTGCTGAAAGCATCTGAACTAACAAAGTTTGTTTGGAAATAATAGACCAGCTGGGATACTGAAGAAGAAATTATGTTTCAATATTCTCTTACGGTCTTATCAGCCTGTGACAGTGTACCCTATTCTCTTTTATTTTTTCCTTGCACCAGTTTCAGTATTGTAAAATATAAATAATGGCTTACTGTTTAAAAATTTTTTACATTGCATCCTATTTAATAAAATCTTCCATGGAAAGCCAACAAAAAATGCAAAATTTGTCCCCATGTAAAAAGAAAAAAAAAAAACCCAAACAAATACTTTTTTTTTTTTAATGCAGGGGTCTCATCACTGCTTAAGACAATATTTTTTGCATGTTTGCAGTACTGCCTGATTTTTCTTAGAATTAACAAAATAACAAAATATGCCAACATAACAACTAAGAAATGATTTTATAAAGACTTTGTAATTTACAAAGTAAAAACTAAAAAATATGTGATTCAAAGTTGACCAATAACTGCTGTGTAACTCAAAATGCATTGTGCACAAAATCTAATAAAGCAAATATGTACTTATAGAAGTTCAAATATTATTTTTTCAGCTAATTTTGTTGTGTCATTTGTAAACTGCTTTGTATTTCTGTTCACAAATCTTCCAATTATTTGTTTTGCTGGAGAATATTCACGGAGTGAACTTAGAACTGTTGCAATTGCTTGTGGAAACTGAATTTTGAACATCAAAGTAGAGCATGTACAAGAATTTATATACTATATAAACATGGAAAAGGAGCAAAGTATACTGTTTAGACGCTGGAATGACACAATATAAAAGTAATGCTTGTTATGTCACAAAACAAAACATTAAGGAAGAACAGAACAGAGTCAGCTACTTTATCCTGGTTTCATATACATTTCACAAGTGGAGGTGATTTGGTAAATTTTTTAATAATCAATCACAACTTGTAAGTTTGTCTTTCGTTAAAAAATAAAAATCAGCCATTCATGGTTGAGTTTAACAGCTATTTAAGTTGGAATATTTGCCCAAATGCACAGGAAAGCTCTTCACAGCACGACAGCCCGCAATTTCTTATGTTGACCTAGAGAACAAGTTTCTTGAGTTTTCATTCCTTTTTCCTTCTTCCTTTTCTTACTTTTAATGTTTCTTCTAGAAGTCAATAAATCATGTTGTCCTAGAAAACATATGGTTTGTCTTTGCACCTCACCTGTTGTCTGTCTCATAACATAGGTGCATTTATACTCTCTTCTTACAAAGCTTGTAGAAACAATTCAAGAAGCTCTCATTTTTCATTTGGGGGAAAAAAGCATGAAAGCTGGCATGAAAACACCATTGTAAGACTTCCAATCTGTTTCTTTCTGCTTACTTTGATTTTTGATAACTTTCTGTCCATCATTAAAATGACAGAAAATTATGGCAAGATATTTCAGGACATTTTTGAGAAAAATATAAGTTTCAAGAAAAAGAAAGGAAATATGGGTACTTATTTCCTTAATTGGAAAACTGTCTTTTTTTTTTTTTTTGCTATTTTTCATGTTTAATGTTAATTCCAATTAATGTTTTCTCTGAATAGTCCACTGGGAGGTGTGTTAATGGGAAAAAATGCAAAGAGCAGCTACTCACCTAAATGTCTCAGTTACTCATCTCACGATGCATGCTACTTCATGCTGTTTTAATCTTTGAATTACTAATATGAAGACAAATGTTAACCACATTAGTATCTGAAGAATTTATTACTCTGATAATACAGATGAGGCATTTTTTGGTGACTTTTAGGAAGCAAATTTCACTGAGGTTTTATCTTTTTTTAGTGTTAAAACTGGACATACTCATCCAAATTACCATTCTGTCTGCAAATTTTGATCAGCATGGGAACCCTAGTATGGGTGTAATTCACCTGTTTGTGACACTACTGAATGAATCACCATTAGTTTGACTGTCATCTGATCTAGTAATGATGTACTTTGAATCTGGCATCTTTTTTTCTGTCCACAACAAAATCCCTTCAACTTTTAATATTTCTGTTTACCACTCAATTTTGTGGAAGACAAAGGATCTTCACACTATGCTTAGCTTCCTTTTCTGTTTCTTTTTTGTACTATCTAGCCTCCAGTTATTTCTAATTAAAAGAAAAAGCCACCGATATCTCATCCATGCATGGTTTGATTACTTATATTATTGTATTTCATTTTGCATTCAGTTGGTGTAATTTTTATGTTTTAGGTGTTTTGGTTACTTTGTTTTCAGGATATAATTTTAAAGCAAATCTACCTACCTATAAAATTAATTGAGGGAGGCTCTTTCTACAGTGGAAAACAGTTTTTAATAGTAAATAAAAGACTCTTTTTAAGGTTTACAGATTTTTTTAGTTAGAAAATAAATATGCTGCAAAAGAAGTGGAGCCTCTTACGAAACTGCATTTTGGAATGCTGAAAATTCAACAGATTAGAGATGCAAGACATGTATTTCATGCTTTTTTGGTTGTCTGACTAGCAGAAGCTGGGAGACTTTCAAACATTTATAAAAAAACTTTGTTGGTGGCCTTGGAAAGGAGTTCAACCCATTCTTAAATTTTAGAAGAAAAGAAATTATTATAGAAAACCCTTATGTGTATGTAACGCAAGGAACTAAGGCTTTCCAGTGCTGATGGACAGATGTGTAAGGAGTTTCCAGAGGAAAATGAATATTTGTGTTTGCCTGCATGTGTCTGCCTTAAATCAAAAGAAACAAAGAGAACCCCAAAGAATATTTCTCAGACCAGCTTTAGGTGGCAATTTTGAAAACAAATCTGAGGAAACTTGTGTATATTGATATTAGAGAAATAAGCTAGAACATATGATGATGACCCTTCTAAGCTATAAATCTCTTCAGAAGAACTAGCTCTAATCAGGAACAGAAGCATAAAAAGTTTGAGTTAATGTGGTTTTTAAAAGGACTTTTACTCCACACTAAAGGATGGTTGGTCATAATGATGTGGAAATAGATGCAGTTGAAGTACATAACTTGAACACGTTAGATGGCTTTCTCCTTCTTCGTCCGTAGCTCTACTTAGTCATCCTGGGGAACTTCAATATATTTGTGCCTCAGCTCCACACCAGTGAGATGGGGACTGTTGCATTTCTTCTAAATACTGTGGCACAGGAAGGCACTCTATCAGTCGTATGCATAAATCACAAGCTACCATATACTTTTAGGTACTTAAAGTACAGTTCTGGAAGAATAAAGGTATTGGAATCCAAGTGATCCATCAGTCACTGCTTAACCACAGACATTTTGTTTCATTGTGGAAAATTTCTTGAGGTTCTATTCCTGAGAGCAGCTAAAAGGTAAGCATCCCTTCATTTTTTCCCATTGCAACCTTATCTTGTATTTTGTCGATACAGTAAGGTCTGCTCCATGCCTTACTGGAGATTAGCCAATGAAATAAGAAAGTACCAGAAGCAAACTGAAGGATATTTTAACTTCATTTCTCTTTCCTTTTTCTACTTTTCTATTGAACCAAAAAGAGCAGAAAGATAATTTGCTTTTCAATCTCCACTCCTTTTTCAAATTTGACTAAAATTAACCAGTTATTTATTATAAGGACTGGCGTTGCAATAAACTGGATACTCACATGCACACACTTGCACAATGGTACTGGTATGCTGGGGCAACTGTGACTCTGATCCCATCATACTGGAGGAGAGAAGGCTGCATGGAGACCTCATAACAGCCTTCCAGTATCTGAAGGGGGCCTATAGGGATGCTGGGGAGGGACTCTTCATTAGGGACTGTAGTGATAGGGCAAGGGGTAACAGGTTCAAGCTTAAACAGGGGAAGTTTAGATTGGATATAGGGAAGAAGTTCTTTACTGTAAGGGTGGTGAGGCACTGGAATGGGTTGTGCAGGGAAGCTGTGATTGCTCCATCCCTGGTAGCGCTCAAGGCCAGGCTGAACAGAGCCTTGGGTGGCATGGGTTAGTGTGAGGTGTCCCTGCCCATGGCAAAGGGGTTGGAACTAGATGATCTTAAGGTCCTTTCCAATCCTAACTATTCTATGATTCTATGATTTTATGTGGGATGATGATACCTGATGGCAGGGATGTAAATGATGGCTGTGCGTGTTCCTTGATGCTCCACAGAATGGTATCATCATTAAGGATTCTTGGTAAATGGTGGAAACCAGGCTTCCCACGCTAGGGAAACCACAGGGTTGACCTGAGAATATGTGGCTTACTGTTTTTGCATTAGGAACCTGGAGATGAGATTAAAAATTCAAGCCTCCAACTTCAAGATTATAGACTCTTTTTGCTTACTTTTCTGTTTTCATGAATGCTACATTATTTGTGCACACAAATGCGCTTTCAGCAAGATAGATGGAGGGCAGCTTTTTTTCTAGTCAATAACTTGGTGGTTTGAGCCTTTCTTACAAAGTAGGATTGTTCATGTAAAATCTTTAATCAGATAAGTGCCTATACTGACAATCAATCAATTTTAGGAAAAGGGTGTCTTCTCCTTCTGTCTCCAACAGGCAACTTGTGCAAAGGAGACTTCTGCAGCCCTGAATCAATCTTGTGTTAGACATTGTGACGGTCAAGATACCCTTTTATCTCTAAACAACTTCAAAGACAGAAGGAACTGGGGGAAGCTGAGCTGCTGTCGGTGGTGAGCAGCGTGCTGTCGCTCGGGCAAACGGCAGGGGGCAAAGCAGAGATCCTGCTCCACCAAGGTGGGGGATGCTTCCTTGCACTGTCTGCTTGAGGCTGCGAAGATCAACTGCCCCGGCAATGAGCTGCCCGAAGACAGCATCACAGACACTGCAGTGCCTGCCGAGACACAGCGTGAACTGGGGCTGGGGCTCACCGGATCCCCTGCGGATGGGTCTGACCTGCGTGAGTGTTCCAAGAGTGTCTGGCCCGAGAAAAAGGCAAAACTGTCCTTCAGCGTGTGGCAAGCACTCCTCCACCATGGACCACAGCGGTGACACTGACTGCGAGGACTTGTAACTGCAAGGATTTTAACTTGCTGATTGAGAAGACGTCCCTGGATCCACTTCGTAGTGATGTTTTCCGCCCTTTCTCCTTTTCTCCTTCTCCTTCCCATCTTTGATAAGAATAAGAACTTGCCAAGACTTTTGGTCCTCTTCACACAGTTTAGAGAAGTTCACAATAAAAGTGTTGTTTCATTTGTCAATCTCAGGAGGCCTGTGGTTCCTCCTGTGAACCACGCAGGGTTTGCTAACAGATCAGCTCTCCCTGCACCTGCCAGCTGGATGAGACAGACACCTTCCCTTGCAGCAAGCTTGGGGCAATTCCCTCCTTTCCGTACAGGAGCACCGAAGAACATTTCGTGGATCACCTTAAAAAATCCCTTCAATCGTATGATTGTATATGAAGTAAGCACCTCATTTAGAAAATCTAAATCACTCTCCTTCAGCTAAATCTTTATGATAAAACTTTAAAAATGAAGACTAAATCTTAGCTGTTTTTTTCCAACATCAGACAAAATATCTCTCTCCTTAGAGTAATTGAAGTCTTTTTTCTGGAAGTAGTATTCTGACATCACAGACTAGAATTTAATCGCATTTTACTAAAATCATAATTTTTTTAAATGGTATCACAACCTGGGAAGTCTGCACATGTCCGGGCAAGTATCCTATATTCACTTCAGTAGTCTAGCTGCTATCTACAGTAAGGAAGAGCTTGCCATATAATATTATCCACTTGTTATTCTTTTTATTAATTAATTTAGACTATGAACACATTAAATAATTTAGACCATGTGACATATATTTCTCATCAACTTTTGCGTTTCCTGATTATACAATTATTGATAATCAGGGGAACTGTGAGTGCGGAATAAAGGCAGTATACAGTGGGAGTATAAAACTTTAGTAATTACTTTTGCCATATTGAAAACTAATATTGAGACTATTACATTGGAAACTGTATGTGATCTTACAATATTTATACTATTTTTTTTGCAGGAAACAGTTGAAAAAAAGCTATTTGCTTTTATTTTCATGGTTCTTTTAACTTTTCTTAAACACAAAAGAGCACCTGCAAATGACAGCAAGAACTTTTTTTTTTTCCCTAAGAGTATGACCACTAAAAAAAGTCAGTTTTTATTTGAGATAAACAGTATTACGAAGTTTATGAAAATTAATTTATTAAATTAATACTTTTATGCACACAAGAGCTTTGTATTCCTGTTTAAAACTTCTTTGCTGCCTTTGAGACTTACTAGGGTTTTTTTTGTTTACCATTACAGTAATCTAAGTAATGGTTGCTTTTCATATTCTCAGACTTATTTTAAACTCTGCCACTTAATGCGTGAAACCTTTGTATGCATTAAGGCTTAATCTTCATGCGTTCTGGAGTTCCCACCTTTGTTGATATTTCAGTGTCTTTTTTCCATGTCAGATAATAGGCAAAATTTATTTTTCTTGACAGTATTGACTTCTGAAAATACTGTTGTGATTCTGTAAAACCAAAGAATTTTTTACAGACAGCTTCAACACCAGTAAGCAGCTTTGCTTTCTACCTATTTGTCCTTGCCGTGTTGCTAGTTTGACAAAGATTTAAGGTAAGATGTAAAATAACTAGTTGTAGTTGTCTATCTACATTTTGTGACAGCTCAGGTTTCAGCATTTTCACGATTTCCTGTGTAGCTTGGCTGACTGCTTGCTCTTTGCTGGGATCTGGACTGCTCAGGATGTTTTGCAACAAGTATCTGAGATAACGATATAATCACAGCGTACATGTATCTGCAGTACACAATTTGTGGTAGCGTATAAACATATCTTATGATTCTGTGATATCCTTATTGCTGGCTGGTGCAGGGAATAAATGTAGTAAATCCCTAATAATAACCATTGTAAAGATAAAAGAGTGGAAGGCAACAATATTCTAATTTTAGCAATTAATACAGGAGTAGAATAATTTTGTACTAAGAAAAAATATTTTTAAAAAAGTGACTTTGTCTCTAAAATGGTTTCCAAGCTCTTCTTTGCTGAACGCAATTAAAGTAATAGTCTGCCCTACACATATTTACATGTAATTTGAGAGTGCTAATGCACTATATAGAAGAAAAAGGTAAATAAAAGGAAGAAAGGGTGATTTCCAGTTCATTAGAAACTGTGGTGGAAAATCAATATTAGCTAAGTGGAGGACAGAATAAGTAAAGGAAAAATGTCTCATATATAGCTTTTTTCAGTGAGATGCTGTGATCAATTGGCAAATGAAAACACAGTATTATATTAAACCGTATAGTAAAGCCATATAAAGCTTAACAGAAAGCGATATTTTTCTAGAGAGTTTCAAAAGCCACAATCGATTTTCATGATGTAATAAACTGTTAGTGATTACTAGGGTACTGCACCAGCATTATCAGTATGTGTCTTTGGTATACAAAGGGATAGATGTAGAAAGAGGTCTTTGAACCAATTTAATTTCACAGTAAAAGTTTGGTAGTTTAATTCCCAGAATTGGGACATGGCCTGTTTCAAGACTATGAACACCTCCATGGAGTCCTTCCTGTCTTCTGGTATAAAAAGAATTGCTTGGCAGGGCCTTTTGTACATAGAAAGCTTTTGTGCAAAGAAAATGAATGTAGAGTAAAAACTTTCATTCTAGTGAATTCATGATTTTATACGTAAAGTTCAGTCTAAAGTTAAATACCTTTGAGGTTGGGGTTTTTTTGTTGTTGTTTTGGTTTGGTTTGGCTTTTTTTTGTTTGGTTTGATTTGGGTTTTTAATCAAACCATTTTTTGCTGCCTAAAGCTAAACAGAAAATGGTGGCTGAATGAAGGAATTTCTAGGTGAGATTTTATTGCCTTGATCTGATTGGTCATAACAGACCCACAAGACTACCTTATGACTTAGGAAAGCTGTGAAATATTTGTGCTGGTTTTTATAAAATAGAGTTTCTGCAGTACAGACTTCCATTGGACTTCTTGAAGTTTTGGTTTATCATCATAAAGAAAAACCTGGAGCTATCTTTCAGAAACAAAATAAGTCAGTTTTCACTCAGCTACTATTAGAGCTATTACTTACCATATTAGTTGTATTATGTTCTTCAAATAAAGCCAATTAAAGTGATTTAACTGATTATTATTTTAAAAAAACAAGCATTTTCAGCAGCAGTTACCACACATGAGTAATGCAAGTTAGGAGGAAATGAATGAAACTCTAAAATTTCAGGCATAAATCTGGAACAAAACTGTATCATTGACAGCTGCACATGAATGATCCGGATGTACATTTTTGAGCTTGAGAAGTAATCTGAGTATTGAAAAGTGAGAGTTGTAAGCATTAACTTACATTAATGTAAGCATTAGATGCTAAATAAAGTATAAATTGAATATAAAATGAAGACAGATCAATTAGCAAAGATGACCAGTGTATGTGTCTATGTTCTAAAATACTGCAGACGTTTCAGATGCCGATTCTAATGCAAAGGTAGAAGAGACTCTGGAAAGAACACTCATCTGACATATCTTTAGCTACTGAATTTTTTCAGTTAATCCTTCCAAATAGCAAAGTAACAAAGGCACCTCCAAAAGGATGATTCATACTGTCCTAAACTATATGCCTTTGGCAAGATGCTTTTACAGAGGCAGTTTCATGAGGATCCATAAAATAACATAAACTGTGGCATTAGGCATAAAAAATGCCAAACTTTTAACAGTAAAAGCTGGGTGAGATGAATCATACTTCAGGCCATACTTCAAGTGTGGTAATTTTTTAAAAAGTGTTGTTTTTTTAATAGTGATTCTAAACAAGATTAGATAGCATCTGACAATACTTTCTCAATAAGTAAAAAATAATTTTCTTTGTAATTTCAGATTTCCACTGGCAATAGAGATGTATACTGTATTTCAGGAGAACAATTTTGTTGTGTTTATTATGGTCTCCTTAAAAAGAAGAGATAGAGAACATAGCTTATTAATTTTTGAGTTTATAGTCCTTTAGGGATAAGACCCTAAAAGTTTCTAGGAAACAAGTTGAGATTAATCCCTGTTTTGGACCTAGTTTTCAGTCTTTATGCCTTCATCTGTGGTAAATCATTGAGATCTAGGGAAACATGTCTGTCTATCAGATCTGTAGATCTGTATCATAAATCTTAGGTAGTGGAATTTGCCTGTCAATGCAAAAATGACTACATTTTAAGTGTAATTAAAGGAAGATGCTTGCTTTCTCCAAGAACATAAGTTCACAGTGCATCGTCATTCCTTATGCATATTTGAGGAATAGATGTATTTCTGACATGGTAATATCTTAGTTTATGTGATCATACACTATCATTTAAAATCAGGAAAAATAGTGAATAAGAGCACAGCAGTAACAAAAAGCTACCACAGTAATTCTGTAGAAGCTGGTAGATTATAAAACTAAGTGATTTCCTTGTTCATCTTTTCAACTGGTATTTGGCAGCTATAAAATAATAAACCAAGGAAAAGAAAACTAAAGATATTTCTTCAGACCTTGGCACCTAAAGTAACTAAACAACTGATAAATGAGATAACACTGTTCAGTGTGGAAGAAAAAGAAAGCACATTTTTCCTTTACTAGTTTGGGGAAACAATAATGTCACATGAAACGTTAGAACCCGATGTTTTTAGCTTTAATGATTGTCACTGCTAGGAATTTTACCTTAAGGTAGTTGTAGCAAAGTGGCTGTAGGTAATGACAGCTTACTTTTAAGTGATTGACCTCTTAAAATAATTCACTGTAACTATAACCACAGCAAAGTTTGGAAAGATAAGAGAGATGAGAAAAATGGAATAGGTAAGATGAAATTTATAAAATTACTCTTGAGTAAATTTTTTATTTGGTTGGTTGGTTTTTGTTTGGGGTTTTTTTGGCTTCTTTTTTTTTTTTTTTTTCTTCAGCTAAATAGCTCTTTCTCTACAAAATATAAAACAAATCCACAAAAGTTTTGGGTTTTTTTTTGTGGATGTGTCCGTGACAAACGTGGAAGAACTATCTATTTAATACTGAATAGTTCTAGAATAGTTAAATAGAAAAGCAGAAGATAGTAGAAGATTCTACAACAAGAGTCAATGTTATGTATAGAGCAAGTTTTAAAAAGGGTTCATATTTTCACTTGATATACAGTGTCAACATTGGAGCTTATCCTTTACTTTAAGATAGATAACCAAATGAAGATAAATAATGCTGCTTCATTTTTTTTCCTTAGTATGAGCAGTCTTCTTCTGACAATTCTTTCTTCTCTTTTTTCCATCCATTTTCATTAACTACTGGTCAATTGTTATTGGTTTGCTTTATTCTTGACAACATTTCTTATAGTAAGTTTTCTCTTTCCTGCTGATTTTGATTCAGTTCTCACACTGATAAATAACATTTAGACTGGACACATGAGACATGCCAAATGCCTTTATTTGACACAGAAAACACACTTTAAAAAAATCTCTTTTTATAGCTCACTGTCCTTCACAGTGGTTCTTAAACGATCAGAATGAGAAAACAGGACACAGAAATTTACCTCATATTATATAGCTACATAATATTAAAACAAAAGAATGTATTACTGATGTGTAAGATGAATTATCAAATAAAATATGAATGCATAGTTTCAATCTCATTTTATCCTAAACACTAAGCTCTTTTCTATTCAATATTCAGTCAGCAAATACACATACACAAATAGCCAAACTAGTACTACATTTTGGCTACTTCATCAAAGAAGAGCTTTAAAACCCCTGCCTGACAGGATAGTATAGACAATGCTCAGCGCATCTAGCTATCCTCTTGGCTTACCATAAGAATTTTATAACTTACTATTGCCAGGAAAATGATGTGGCTATGTATATCTTTTGAGAGCTGTTTGATTTTACTTCCCAAACTATGTAAGTCATAGCTTTAGGAAGGAATTTCAAATGCAGCTCCGGTGGCTGTGCCACTGCGCTGCTAGTGGTACAGGTATTTAAGGGTTCTCCTTTGAGGGAACTAAAGGAGTTGAGCCAAATACCCAGAAGAAAATTTGCCAGGCACACTGAGTTCTCAGATCTCAGAGAGTTTCAAAAGTTTCATCAAGAGAGGCATCTAAATAGATGGAAACATAGTAGAAAGAATTTTGTCGTGGAACTGTGATAAACACTGTGTGGTGTGTGCTTGGATTACGGAAGAAAGAAGGAAGATAATGCTTGTGGCAGTGCTTAAGCAGGTAGTTGAACCTTTGGATCTGCTACAAGTCTGCCTCTGTGTTTTTAAAGCAGAAATGGCCTGCTGGACTCCTCTTTCACCTAGGCTAATAACTGGTGTCAGTCTTGGGCTGCACAAGAGACACCATGAAGGCCTTGCTCTTGTGGGTCTGCTTTTAAAGCTCTGGAAGGTAGTAGGGAGGTAACCTACTTAATTGGCATCGATTAGATGCCTAAGTTTTAGATAGTTATCGTTATCTGATACAAACCTCCCTTCCTGTTTTGTGTGAGAGTAAAGGCTTAAATTATGACAGTATCAACTACTGACTGCATTTTCACATCAAGTTCTATCCAAATGTGTAAAAAAACATAGATGCCAAGTTTCAGGAGATGTTTCCACATCTCTAGATGCAAATGCAATGGACCTGGCTTCCTGTATCTGCTAGCAAAATGCTGTAAGACCAGTATTTGGACTCGTCTTCATTGATTAGTTCTAGCCAGCTTCACAATGAATGTGTTCTGTTCAGGCAACACTTTGCTGGATATTCTGAAAACATACTGGTCAGATGTGTAAATACAAGTTTAGGTATTTCAGTTGGTGGCTACATAGCAAGCAGACACAAATGTGTAACTGCTAGATGGAGAGTAGTTCATACAATGAAACCTATACAAAATTGTTCTAAGCATGCAGTGACACAGCCTTTGAAAACTGATGGGAACATACTTTGTATAGGAATCATATACACCTTTAATTATTTGTATACTTCAGCTTCAACTTTTTTTTTTTACCTCTGTGATGATCAAAGCCTGTGATGCACGTGCAGTTTGAAAAAGATGTGACACTATAATTGTCAGGAAAATGTGCAGAGATTGAAGACACGGACTCCAGCAGAGTTTCATGCCAAAAACTTCTTCACTATCAGAGATGTCCTTCCTGTTGGTTCCACTGTTTATATAGGCTACACCTTTTGTTCTTGCGCTACTAACAGGATTGGCTGGATTTGAACATCACCACCCTCTGACTGGCCCCTATGTGTTACCCTCTGGCTGGCCACTCACCTCTATGTTCAGGCCGAGCCCAGGATGCTCTGATGATTCCAGGATGTTCGAGCCCAGAATGTTCTGGCCGATCCCAGGATGGTCTGGCCTAGCCCAAAACCCTTTACACCAACAAAAATGAGCTATATGCTTTTTGTAACATAACATAATAAACTTGTAAAAGCAAAAAAAAAAATGTTAAAGTGCTTTTTTCCCTATGAACAAATGTTACAGTTTTTTTGTGATTTAAAGAGAAAATAACTTTTATGGGTGAAATGGTAACATTATTATTACTATTACTGCTTCTACAATTATTTCCCTGCACAATGTAGATTATACATTTTGTTTGATGGTGATAAATCACAGATTTTATAGTTGTTGAGAGAATAATTTCCTTTTTCAGAGGAGATACAAAAATTAGCAGTTTCTTCTATATGGTTGATCTTTTACTCAGAAGTTTCAGATATAACTACTAGAATCCAATAGTATCATGTTGCATATTTTGCCTTTTTATTATTTAAAATAACAATAATATAGTCATAATTTAAAATGACAGCTTGCTGTGCAACTTTTTTTTCTGTATCTGTAATGTATAGTACAATCCGAAGTCTTCTCTATGAAATTTCAGTCGTTTTTTTAAACTGGTAGTGCCTGAAGTTGCCATTTTCCTGTTTTGTTATGAGCAGTAATTGAATATTTTCATTTAGATAAAGAAATTCAGAGACCTAGGTAGCATAGGTATCCAAGGGGAATAAATGTATTTATGAATAATATTCTCACCTTAGCTTTATTGACTTATGAATACTACAGATTTGACATTTGAAAAGCAAATATTCTATAGAGAAAAAACATATTTCCTCTTTAGTCAAGAAGTTTTTTTCTTAGTTTTGTTTTCCAATGTGTATTGACATCATTGGTGCTTTTATTTACTTCATACATTAATGAATACATGTAGGTACAGCAAATGTACTGTATAAATGAACCTACCTTATAAAGGCTGAATCAAAAGGTTTAGATGAGCCATGAGATGACAGAAAAAGCTTAGCTTTTCCATCACATTTCTATTTTTATAAGCTCTTCAAAATATTTTTAATTATTAAGCATTTCCATTTGATTACAGACAATAGATTTAAGTAACATATTATTTTTGGTGCCAGTTGGAACTAATCTTTACTGTACCCATTTTGAAGTAGCCTTATTTCTTCTGTGTTGTAAATGTACAAGCAATTTATGTACAAATGAGTATTTTAATCTTTTCTCTCATGCATACGAATGATGATGGCTAGCCTTGAATTTTAACATTTATAAACTGTAGGCCCATTACAGTCTGCTCTAACCTCAGGTCCCAGATTTGATGCCAGATTTCTTATGCATAGTACAGAGGATTTGGTGCCTACAAGTAGGATTTGCAAAAGCTGTCAGCTACAATTTACCCAAGATGGGAATGCTGAGATATGGAAGTTCTCTGAGATAGGCGTCAAAACCACTTGATTTTATATATTTTCAATAAAGAATCCTCTTCAGGAAATAAATATCCAATTTCAGGTCATCTCTCCCTCTCAAAAAAGAATAAATAATCTCTGCTTCACAAAACCTGCAGGTAAAGAATTTAGCCTTATTTTACTCAGTAGTCAGAGTTCAAAGCCTTTTTCTAGGAAAGGAATCTGTTTTCATGCATTTGAGCTTCCTGATTTAGGGTTGGGGTTCTGATTTGATCAGAAGGTTGAAATCACGTCTGTTTGAATTGAAAATAAGTGTTCTAATCTTTGAGGTGCTGTATAGCATGGTATGAGTTTGTCTTGTAACAGTTCTATTGTGTATAAATTATTAAATATTCACTGGCATGGGAATTGAAAGAGAGGTCTTCCAGGATCCCAGGGGAGTACCCTAATCATCAAGATAGTGGATATCCTAGAATAAGCTTCTCTTAGGATACAGTTGAAGCTATGTCTCTTTGTGTAAATAATTAAACTGAATTTTGAAGCAGAAACTTGTAACCTGACTCTCGCATATCCCAGAATAGAACACCAGCCACCAGACTGTACAATCAGGTTTGCAGTTTCTCCATCTCTTTATCAACTCATTGAATGTTCAATTATTTAATAGGGATTGAATCAGTTTCAGCTGGAGCAATTACTAAACATACTAAAATAGACAATAGTCTGGATGTAAATAAATTGCTTGGAATCCTCAACTTTTTAAATTCAGTTGTCTGTATACAAAATAGGAATTTAATGATACTAAATAAAACAATTTGGTTCGAATGACAGTTTCCACTGAGTACAAATCTCATACCACTCAGGACTGCGCCAGCAGGGTGGAAGGAGTCAAACCGGGAGAAAAGACCTGTAATTCTCCCATAAGAATGTCTAAAACCTCAGTGATTCTGAAATTGAGGAACAGAACCTTCAGTGGGTGCACAAAGGAAATTTAAGTAACAGAGTAAGGAAATAGAAGAAGAAACTAATGTTAAAATGTTGGTTTTTAAGGTACAGTGCTGTATGCAACATCTCTAAACATGTATTGAATGTATACTTCCATAACCTCATATTCTTCATCAATTTATGTTTATTAATTGTAGATGAGTATGTGAACCCCTTGGTGAGAATGTCTGAAATACAAAAAAGATATTTGCATAGTAAAACATACAAACTCTGTACATGAAATTAGATGAAAGACAGAAGGCATTAGCAAGCCAGAGTAAATAGAAGGAAGTATTCAAGACTATACTTTTAAGTAACTGAAGCTGATATATGATTTACAAAGAAGGCTAAGGTGGCTGGCAGCTTTAGTGGTTAAGTGTATCAAACTTACCTGTAATTGTCTAAGGTGAAAACACTTATCAAGCCACTGACTGTGAAATTTAAAGTATGATAGATCAAATTTTGCATATAGATAAAAATAGAAATCGTAGCTGTAGCAGGTGGAAGTACTGTTCCTAACTCTGGGCTTTGGTCAGAAAAATGCCAGTGCTATAATTTCCTGAAAAAAGGGAATTTGCTATTAATTTGAATTAGGGTCAACAGAAGTGAAAATCCTTCTCTAAGCCTAAGCCTAGCTGCACCTAGCCCCTTTAATATCTGAGGACCAGCTGGTACACAAGGGGTTTTATTTTCTGCCAAATTGTCTTGCCTTTTAACATGACAGAAGCCTGTATCACTATTCCAGTAACCAAAAAGCATGTCATTTCCAGCAAGTTGCAAGGCCTGTATAAAAGCAGCATACTGCTCTTTTACTTAAAGAACATGTGTTACAGCCTGTCTGCCTTTCTTCCTGACCTCACATAACCAGACCTACTGAAATCAGGTAATAGCATGTCACTATTAAATTTTTAATCTCTATTTCTATATTTTAGATGCATCTAGAAGCTTGATTGGTGTAATTTCATCATAATATATTTGTGTCTGGACTGTACAGTTCTCATTTCCCATTATAGGAGTATATTGGGACTGCATATGTGAATTTACTGCAAGAGTTGTGTAACCTACAACTAAATGAGCAGTTCAGTGACAGGTTTCTTGTAGTATCTTGTAAAGCCTGA
This sequence comes from Psittacus erithacus, assembly GCA_009867235.2. NCBI lineage: Eukaryota > Metazoa > Chordata > Aves > Psittaciformes > Psittacidae > Psittacus > Psittacus erithacus. The sequence goes on from WYDI02040520.1 coordinate 19,088, forward strand.
GTGTTCAATAAAGTATTCTAGTACTGTAGAGTTACCAATGAATAATTGTGTCATTAAACTCATATTTGTAACAGGACACCTGTCTTTGAAACAAAAATATGATTTCATTCTCAAAATCTAATGGAATTATATACGAAAGCATGTTCTATAAATACTCTCAGCCAGTGTTAGATGCAAATAACGCTCCAGACTAGAGGCTTTCTTAATATTGTATGGGTGCATTTTAGTCCTTTTCACATTCATTGCCTAAAAGGGGCTTGGAAACAATTCAACATAAATTGCTTTTGAAACATATTTTCAGGTGAATTTGAAAGATGAAGGCAACAGAGATGGAAATATTAACATACAGTTTTTGATAGTTGCAAGTGCTGAAGCAAGCCAAGAGCTAAATGTACATAAGGAAGGATGTCGGCACAGAGTAGCGCAGAGCCGGAAAAAGCAGTCTGACCTAGCTCTAAATGATGCAGTTCGGGTGTTGACTAATATTGCAGTATGGTAGTCTTCCCATTTGGATCAAAGAGAATTAAGGTAAAATAACTTTGGAAAACCACCATGAAGCATAGATGCTCATTAGCATTCAAGCTACTTCATTCAGAAATACTCTGAACAACCTCAGAATTAAAAAAACAATGTAAAAATAAACCTAAGTGTGGACATTTGCACTCTCTTCTGATTGGTTTATTCTGCTTGTTTGGGGTTTTTGTGTTTGTTGGTTTGATTTGGGGTTTTTTGTTGGTTAATTTTTTGTTTGTTTTTTCTTTATGAAAATATTTCTTTTTCAGCTGTTTGAGATCATACTACATTGATAATTTTCCTTCATATTTTTCCATATTTACTTTGAGACTGGCCAGCATGTACTTGTCTTCCTCACTTAACTGGTACTACAAGCTGCTACACAGATTTCTTGGCTGGGCGCTACACAATGAAAGTACATCATCTTATCTTAGAAGAGCCAAACTGAAGCCTTTGACAGCTAAACTCTTAAGTGCAGGTAGAATGTAGAAAAGAGACACTATTAGAAAAGAGGCTGTGCCAGTGTTACTTGCATGGTACCCTCTGATTTATGTCTATATGCATACTTGTGTTTGCACAATAAATAATATGAGCTTAAAATCTTTAGAAATCCAAGGATCAGCAGTTGCCAGAATAAAGCTTTCCATCTCTGTTTGGCAAGGACACTGAACTCATCTTAGGGTATGGACATTGCCTTAGGCTATCTATGCTTGCCACACTTGCTGTCTAAAGTGCTGTGATGTGCTCTGCAAGTACATCACACTGTGCGTATTCAAAATAATATACAAAAAAAATGCCATGAGTGCTGTCTACCTGAGTGACATATCTTGCTGAGAGCAGACTATGGATGACCTCTCCTGGCTTCCTACTTATTTCTGTGGAAAGCATAATTGGAAGCGATACGACTGCAAAAGCTGAAAAGATCTGGAGGTGTTGTCTACAGACGAGATTATTTTCTAGTCTCCCTGGAGCCTTCTCTTCTCAGCTTTTCTTCATAGGAGAGGTGTTTCAGGCTCTTATAATTCCCATGATTCTCCTCTAGATCTGCTTTAACAGGTACATGTCACTCTTGTACTGGGGACACCAGAGCAGGGTGCAGTATTCCAGCGGGAGAGAGCAGGGGGAAAAGCAGTGTAGAGCGGGGAGTGAGGTCCTGTTATCTGATTATATAGGCTTGTACAAGGAGACAGAGTTTTTTTTGCTTTAAATTCTAATGTCTCAGGTTATCATAGCTTGTAGATGGTACTGAAATACCTATGTTTATATAAGAAATTAGTGGTTCCATTAACATAATTACTGCAGCCACCTTTCTCTGCAGCAGACAGCAGTGTGTTCAAAACCTGTAATAATAAGGTACATTTGTTAAAAGTACTTTAAAATACAACACAAAAATAAGTGGAAACTTTGACCTTGAGGTAGTATAATGTCCTGACTGTTCAGTTTCTTTTCTCTCTCTTTTTTTTTTTTTTTCCCTAACAGGACTTATTTTAAACTGAAAATCACAGAATCGCAGAATGGTTGGGGTTGGAAGGGATTTCTGGATATCATCCTGCCCAACCCCGCTGCTAAAGGAAGTTCACCTAGAGCAGGTTGCACAGGATCACATCCCAGTGGGTTTTGAATATCTCAAGACAAGCAGACTCCACAATCTCTCTGGACAGCCTGTTCCAGTACTCTGTCACCCTCAAAGATTTTCCTCATATTAAGATGGAACTTCCTGTGTTTCAGTTTTTGCCTGTTGTCCCTATCCTGTTGCTTGGTACACTGAAAGATTCTGGCCCCATCCTCTTGATACCATCCCTTAAGGTATTTGTATACATTGATAAGATTCCCTCTCAGTTGTCTCTTCTCCAGGCTAAACAGACCCAGCTCTCAGCCTTTCCTCACAAGAGAGATGCGCTCCATATTTCCCCTTAATTAGCCCATGTTGATTACTGCTGATAACCTTTTCTTCCATATGCTTAGAGATGACATCCAAGGTAAGCTGTTCTATTGCCTTTTCAGGGATGAAAGAGTGGCTGACTGGCGTGTAGGTCCCAGGGTCTTCCTTCTTGTCCGTTATGAAGACTGGAGTGAGAGTGACTTTCCTCTAGTTCACAGGCACCTCCCTTGCTCTCCATGACCTTTCAAAGGTGATAGTAGTTTAGCAATAAAATTTTCCAGCTCTCTCAGCACTTGCAGAATGTGTCACATCATGGCCCATGGACCGCTGGGTGTCAGGTCTGCCTAAGCGATCTCTAACCTGATCCTCCTTGACTACAGAAAGTCTTCCTTTCTCCAGGTTTTCTCTTTTGCTTCCAGGGTCTGGGATTCCTATGGGCTGGCCTTAACAGCAAAGACTGAAGCTGAGAAGGCATTCAGTGACTCTGTCTTCTTTGTCATCAGGGCACCCATCTCATCCAGCAGAGGACCCACATTTTCCCTAGTTTTCCTTTTGCTACTGCTGTATTTAAGAAGCCCTTCTAAATGTACATCCCTTGACAGATTTAATTTGAAATGGACCTTAGCCTTCCTTGTGGCAGCTCTGCATACTCTGACAGCGTTTCCTCCCAGATGGCTGGACATTTTTTCCACAGTACAGCCAGTAGGTCAAATTAAAGAATATTTTCCTGCTTTACTGGGTTTCTTTGTGTGTGTGTGTTTGTTTGTGTAAATAGGTGTCGTGGTTTAAGGCCTGCCACTCAGCCTTTTCACTGCCCCCCCCATCCCTCAGCTCCCAGAGGGATGGGGAAGAAAATCGAAAGAATACAACTCCCACAGGTTGAGATAAGAACAGTCTATTAACTAAGGTATAACAAATCACTACTGCTGCCACCAATAAGAGTAATGATAAAGGAAATAACAAGAGAAGAGATTACAACGGCTCACCACCGACCGATACCCAGTCCCATCCCAGCAGTGATCTCGCCCTTCCGGGTAACTGTCCCCAGTTCCTTCCTGGGCATGATGTGCTGTGGTATGGAATACCTTTTTGGTCAGTTTGGGTCAGGTGTCCTGTCTCTGCTTTCTCCCGGCCTCCCCTCCTGCCTAGCAAAGCATGAGGCTCAGAAAGTCCTTGCTTAGTCTAAACATTCTAAGCAGTAGCTAAAAACATCGGTCTTACCAGCGCTGTTCCCAGACCAAAAGTAAAAAACACAGCACTGCACCAGCTACTAAGAAGGAGAAAAATGACTGCTACTGCTAAACCCAGGACAATAGCTAAAAAACTTGGAGAGTAAATAGCAACCTTCTTATACCTACAAGTAGGTAACCAAAGCGATAGAGAGAGAGCCAGGTTTTCTACTGAGGTACCCAGTGAAAGAATGCGAAACAGAAGAGGTTCCAGCTGCCTAGCTAGGGAACAAAAACAAAGAAACAACTAGCCCAAACCAATAAAACAAACAACCCAAACAAACCAACCCAACCAACCAATGTATCAAACCCACTTCACCATCAGATTTATTAGGCATAGGCTGCCCAGAGAAGCTGAGTTCTTGGAATATTTCAAGGTTCTATTGAAAAAGCCCCACATCTCTTGCCTGCATTTAGTGTTGACTCTGTTTTTAGCAATAAGGTGGAATGGGTGACTTCTCAAAGTCCCTTTCAGTGTGAATGACTCGGTGATTCTACAGTTTTTATGGCTGTTCAATAAGACCAATTTGACTCGGTAGCATGGAATGTCAGGAAGTACTGGTACTCTGATTATCAAAATACAAGCTGAAGCAAATCAATGAAAGACGTATGCGTATATCTTCAGGAAGAGCTGAGCCTAATAAAGTAGCATTTATCAATAAGCCCCAGGGAACATGGAATTTTTTTAATACAAATGTTTTATCTATTCTGTCACCTTTGCCCGAGATGATTCAATTCAACTAGAATTGAGAATTTGATTTTCATTTCCTCTTTGCACAAAGATTATATATGACTTCCTTCAAGTTTAAAATGGTTTCTTATGGTCTATTTAGATGTAAGGTGACTCATTCTTGACATTGTAAAAACTAAATTAAGTTTATGCTGTCAATAATCTTTGAAGTGTCAGTTTTAGAAATACCTCCATGTATTTGCATAATAATAAGTTTTTTGATTAATATTTGAATCCTGAGTAAACCTATATCAATGCCAGATACTACTGTGATTTCATACCTATCTATAACCTTATGATGGTAAGATAAATACTTAACATGTACATTGCAAGACTGAAAAGCAGCCTTTTGTTCTTCTATGGACTCTACATAAAGCAGAGTGAAACTCACAAATATGTAAACCAAAAGGGCTGCTCTGAGATCTAGATCCAACACTTGAGCCTATGCTATGAGCTCTCATCTTTCTCATCTGAACCAGGAAATAAACTGGCATTGCTTGAAGTGCCTTCACTGTGGTTCATCAAGACACCTTAGGTCCCTGACCTCATGTCCTTTGCTCCCAGCTCAGCTCCCTGGTCAGCCTCTGGACCTGGCTCATCGCTTGCCGTGTCCGGGGCTGTTGATGGACCCTTTTACCAACATCTGGTACTGCCTGCTGTGTCCAGACCCCACAGTACTGTGCTCTGTGAGGACACAGCCTGAACAGGGTTAGCTCAGCCCTCATGGAGCTGCTGGTCCTTGTTACTCCCCAAAACCAAAATTCTTAATTAAGTAACATTTAAGGTTTTATCCTTGGTGGTGGCTAAAAAAGCCCATGAGGTCAGTTCTCAGCAGTTAGCACAGTGCAGCTGATTCACAGATAAACAAAAATAGAACATATTTCTGATATCACAGTTTCTTCTTTTTTGTCTTCTGTCAGAGAGTGTTTCTGATATTTTTGACACAGTCATAAGTGGATGCCTAGGAAAAAGTCCAAGACAAGGCAAGCAGACTGTAAGGCTTCTCCTGATACATGCTTGTAAAATTTATGTCTGAAGTGTTTGAGAAAAAGATTTCTCTGAACTTCCTCCATGAATTTGTCCAATCAATTTTTGAACTCATGTAAACTTTTTATGCCTACAGTGTCTTGTTTTAATGAGTATCAGTTGAAGAATGTGCACCTTTTGTTTTCAGCCTGATACTGGAAAATATGATTTGAATCTTGCCTACTCTTTGAGAAACAGGGAGTAATTAATTTTTCTTCATGTTGTCTGTGCAGCTGTGCAGCTCTGTGCAGACTTTGATATATCTCTTTTGTGATAAACAATAAGGCCAGAGAATCAGAGTCTGTGTAACATCTATTTGCATGGAACTCACTCAATAACTGTAACATTCCCAGCTCCTCCCAGCTACAGCCCTCCACAAGTATACTTTTATAATAATATTCATTACTTTCAGAGATTGTCAGAACTGAAGCAAATAATTAATTTATGATTAATTTAAGTACTGGCATAATCATAGAATCATAGAATAGTTAGGGTTGGAAAGGATCCTAAGGTCATCAAGTTCCAATCCCCTTGCCATGGGAAGGGACACCTCACACTAAACCATGTCACCCAAGGCTCCATCCAGCCTGGCCTTGAACACCGCCAGGGATGGAGCATTTACTACTTCCCTGGGCAATGCATTCCAGTGCCTCACCACCCTCACAGTAAAGAACTTCTTCCTTATATCCAATCTAAACTTCCCTTGTTTAAGTTTG
>WYDI02040527.1:0-12352 GCA_009867235.2 Psittacus erithacus
TTTGGTCAGTTTGGGTCAGGTGTCCTGTCTCTGCTTCCTCCCAGCTTCCCCTCCTCCCTGGCAGAGCATGAGACTCAAAGTCCTTGGTCAAGGTAAACATTGCTGCAACAACTAAAAACATCGGTGTTATCAGTGCTATTCCCAGGCCAAAAGTCAAACACAGCACTGCACCAGCTGCTAAGAAGTAGACAAATGACTGCTACTGCTGAACCCAGGACACAAACCCAGATGCACATTCTGAGAACACTGCCTCAGTCTCCAGTAGCTTGTGGCTTGGGGACTCTGAGTCAGAGTCGGCGTCTGCGCTTTTGTGCCTTTGGTGGTTTCCTTTCTTTGTGTGTTTGTGTAGTTACTGTTTCTTCACATGGGTTCAACAAGCATTCATGCTGTCCTGTGGCAGGCAGGACAGTTCAGCCGTTAGATGTTTTGTGTGTGCTAACTCCTTTCTGAACTGCAACCTACAAGTTTCACTGTGTCCTTATTGACTTTCTCTGTGTCACTCATGATTTCTGTCTTGCAAACATAGAATGGTGTGGGTTGGAAAGGACCTTAAGAGATCATCTAGTTCCAACCGCCCTGCCATGGCTTGTTATATCCTGTTTCTGCCCTTAGCAGTATAATTCTAGACAGGGCTATGAAAATTATTTACCTGTGGCCTACGTATACTGGTACTGAGGTATGAAATGAGAATAGACAAATAGTAAATGCTTCTGATAATCTCACCCCTACTTTTATGACCTTTTCTGCCATGTTCTTTCTGGTGCAGTAATCTGCTAGTTCATAGAGGTGATCCTACTTATTTTACGTAGATGATGCCCTTCATCCATGGAAAAAATAAATGATTTTAAGAAATCTTAATTTTATTTTATTGCAGCTCTATTTTTGTCTTCTGTAGCATTTAATGTAAGTTTGTTCTTTGCTGCATGGCACTGTTTTTGGTTAAGATTCAAGCAGATGTGCTGGATTTATACCTGAGGTGTTTCAGTGTACAAGTAATAGCTGCTACAGATCCTTTCCTGTTGAAGCTGCCTCAGGCTTACGTCTTTGCCATCTTTTCAGAATCTTCAGATGAGAGTGGCTTGGCCAACAGCTCGACACGAGCACAGCTTCCACAGCCCATGAAAATCATGCACGAGATCATGTATAAGCTGGAGGTGTTGTATGTTCTCTGCGTGCTGCTCATGGGGAGACAGAGGAATCAGGTGAGCACTTGAAAAGGGTTGCTTGTGCAGAAGATAACGTCTGTTTAAACCTAAATACTCATGAATTAGGTTATGGGCACAAAAACATGAGGGGCAAAGCTCAAGGTGTAAAGCTGGGCAAATCCTGTCACCACAGGATTGCACAAACAAACGTCGTTGGGAGCCAGCATGAGCCATTGAGCAGGGCTTGACACAGGTTTTGCTGACCTCTGTGTGTGGAGGGGAGTGTCAGTCTGCAGAGCTCTGGATGGGTGCAGGAGGATGCTCCTGGTTGAGGCATCCTGTCTGTGTGTGTGAGGAAGGGTGTGGGTGTACCTGGATGCTTCAGGAGCTGCAGTTAGGTATTCTTCCCCTTCTTGGTGCGCTGGTGACCTGCTCAGAGCCCATTCATCCTTCCCCTTCCCTGGCTGCTTTCACTTCTGGAAGATCCCCTGGGGTGACTGGGTGGTTTTTGCAGTATGTTCCCATGTCTCAGCTGAGTATGAGTGTGGTATTAAACTGTCAGCTGGGAGGATACACTTCAGGGCTGTCTGCTGTAGGTGCTGCCTAGAAATCTCACTCATTTACATTTGTATTTCTTGCTTTCAGAAGGAAAACTTGTTCCCTGCCTTCCATAGGCTTATGGAGAACCAGTCACTGCAGCTTGGCTGTATTTTGGTAGAAATTGGTCAAAAGCATATTGTGAAGGGGAAAGAAAAGCAATCTGTTGGTGCAGTTTTGACAGATTTCCAGCACTGGGAGCCTGCGCACCCCAACAGAGCAGCTTGGAATAGCAGAGGCATTTGAATGCCCTAGAGACTGGGAGGATCAGATTGTTCTGAGCTGTTGAAGGGCTCTTGTATTAGGCAAGAATGGCTGTGTTGGACTGTTGCTTGAGCACACTTATCTTTGAGTATTTTGTTCTTCACTTGTAACCTCCTGCTGTTTAGGAGTCACAAATATGCAGTGTCTCTTAAATCTCTTAATCCAAATTCAAAATACAGATGCTTTTGTAGTACAGTCCCGAATGTAACTCACCTGGTCACTCTGAACTCTGATACTCAGCATTGAAAAGAAATAGATTCAGTATAATAGTAACCAGAAGAAACTAGCAATTCTTGCAGCAACCACAATCAGTGCCATAAGAAACTCATAATCCTGTTGTACTTCATTGTTTTTAGAAGTACTTCATTGCTTTTAGAAGTACTGTTTCTGTTGGGTATAAACCCACCAGAGCATGGATCTGTTGGGAGGTTTTTTGCCATTGTATGGAGTCAGATAAATGATTCCTGCTCGATTTCACTGCAAGAATGCAGCTTTATAGATACTCTAGAAAATACTTATAGCTTGCACTCATCCTGCTGCTGCCTGTTCGGGGAGGTGGAGGGCCTGGCTTCCTGGGTCGCTTCTAGGGTGGTGCTGTCAAATGGGACAAGGTGGACAGTTTACTTCTGGAATAGCTAGCTTTAAACTTGACCTTTTTTTCCATTTCCTGGGAAAAACAGCTCTTTATTCCTCCTCTGCTACTTCTGCCCCCATGCAAACAGGGAAACTGGCTAAAGATAAAGCTGGCGGCTCACTTCTTCAGGGCTGGTCCAAGACTGGAGCTGAGTTCTTGAAAGACTTGAGTTACTTCATTCCCAAACACTTTGTCCAAAGCCAGGGCTTTCAGTAAAATCCACTGCCTTTGAAACAAGTGTGAATCCATTCCCCTTCCTGAGAGGCAGCTGGGTGAAGAACTGGAGCTGAGCTGTTCTATGTGGAAAGCTCCAGTAAGCAGGAAGCTCAGTGTCTGCAGCAGCACTCTCACTGATAAGCATTTCAGTTGCTTGATGGGATCTCTTTTCCTATGAGGGAATAAAACCACAGATCTGTGCTATCAGTCCTCCAGTCTGAGGAGCCAAAGGTCTTAACTGGTTTTATATTGGACTAATGTTACGTAGGATTTCTACAAGGCATCACAAACCTGCCTGAGTCCACTGTGATAATCAATGTAGTGGTCTGGCATTTGCTTGAAGTGTGATGCAGCTTCCTGACAAACTCAACGTGTTGCTCGATGGTTACTCTAAATCCTTGGTTTAAACCTGGCTACTGGCTAAAGTGCATGAATCAGCAGCTATGGTAGCAGTGGCCTGGCTCATACCTGTTGCATGTTAGAGATGGACATGCTCTTGGGGATAAGTGGTGTTTCACTGCAGATCTGTGCCTTTGCTTCCTTCTTGCTATGGTCACGCTCTAAATTACTCTCCTTATATATGTATAAGGAGATATATGTATTGTGGTGAAAGGCAGCCAGCTGAGTTACTTGCTTTTGCTACAGGGAGCCCAACTGCATGCAGCAGAAGCTCATAATAGTTTTGGTGGCGAGAAAGAAGTAGGGCAACTTGTGTGAAGCTGGGCAGGAACAGAAAAAACTCAGAGGAGTATGAAGGATGAATATAGAGCAGGGATTGTCTTGGCATCCCTGGGCTGAGGAGTTTGGGGTCTGAGGGAGAGCACAATCCATAGGCAGCGTCTGTGACTTAGGAGCTTTGACATGCAGCCATCTGTCAGGTGAGAACTTGGCAGTTAAGTAAACTGAACACATCTAAGATTAGGGAGGAGTCATTTGGAATAAGCAGGTTATGCTCTGTGTGGAAAAGAGCAGATTCAGGAGTTAAAATGATGAGCACAGAGAGCTCCTCCTTTAGTGAGGGACTGAGGCTCTTGCAGGGCAGCTCATATGCTTGGTTTAATCTGTTGTGCTTGTGCCATTCTGGCCACTGAGGGACTACAGGGAGTGCTTTGTTCAGAGAGATTCCTCCGAGCTGCTGTTGTTGGAGGCTTGTGACTAGACCAAAGTGTCTGAGAGCATTTTAAAGTGAGGAAGCTCCAAAGGGCTCCAAGCTTTGCAGTCTGTCAGGGTAGTGTGGGTGGGGTGGGAAGGAGCTGCATGCTTCCTCAGGTGTGATATTCAGAGATGTCCAGCAGCAGGTATGTGATTTCCATAGAGATGGGAATGAAAACCTGTGCTTCCAGAGGCGGGGTGGTTAACTGGAGCATTGGCTAACAGCGTTCTCCTAAAATGTCTGGTTTTTATCCTTCTCCACCAAATGGAAACTGCTGTAGTGATACACCATAATCAGTGTGCATGTAACCACAAACACATGCTGTTTGCTAAAGGAATTCACTCTTTCTGTTGTCAGAGGATGACATAATTGTGCCCATCTGTTTACCAGACTGTTCTGTCTAGATTGGGTATGTGCTTCTCTTGCTTTCCAGGTTCATAAAATGATAGCGGAGTTCAGACTGATCCCTGGCCTCAATAACTTGTTTGACAAACTGATCTGGAGAAAGCATTCAGCGTCAGCCCTGGTTCTACATGGACACAACCAGAATTGTGATTGTAGCCCAGTGAGTAACTTCTTAAAAGTTATATTGATTTTTATCCTATCATTTAATTCTGGGCAGTTGTATTGAGTGCTTGGATAAGAAAGGGAGATGTGTTCATTTTTATTTTTTTTTTTTGGCGAATTACTGATTTTGCTTAAGTCTTTGTCTTTGGTTCATGCTGGCAATTTACCTCTCCACTCTCTCTTAGTTTGGGAACTTGGAAAGGGGTAAGTTCTGTGGTCCCTGGAGGCCAAAGGTGGAAGATGGCCAAAATTAAGGACATGATAGCTAGTGGGTCTAGCAGGGAGAGGCACAGAACACAAACGGATCACAGTCAGGTCTTTTGGGGGGAATGGGAAATTATTAACCATTACATGCACAGGCTTGGGGGAAGTCTCTACTTCTGTTCTATTTTAGGAAGCCTGCAAAATGCAGCCTTCTCCATTTATGCAAGTCACTTGCTCTGCTGCCCAAATGTGTTTGGTTTGGATAGGTTTTCAGCTCAGCTGTTTCATGTCAGCTTTGGTAACTAGTGATATCCACAAATACTAAAGCAAAATGTGTTGACCTTTCTTGTCTCTTTTTAGGACATTACTTTAAAGATCCAGTTCTTGAGGCTTCTTCAGAGCTTTAGTGATCACCATGAGTGAGTATGGAAAGCTGTGGGAGTCTGAGGCTCGGTGTGTTTGGTTGCCGTTACAGTGGGTGTCCCAAGCATGGTGCAGGATCCATGTGAATGGAACATTGTCCTTAAACTTGATTCCATGTTCATGTGCCTTTTATCTCCTGCTATGAAGAGGTTAAGGACATGCTCTGCAGTGGGCATGTCTTAATATGTCTGTGGGTGATTTAAAATAGCCCATATTGCTTTGTGTTGCAATGAACTGAAACGTTTGTATGATGAGTGAGCACTTTCTGGCTGAGGGAATAAGAAGGCAGGTTTCATGCTGCTCTGTATCTGTCTTTTCTCAGAGTTGGTAGTGAGCCAGTGTGCTCACAAGAGCACATGTACCCTGTGAGGACATGTTCAGGTTGGAAGACCCAGGTGAAAGGCAACTCTGAAGAGGTTAATCGAGACTCTTTTGCCTTTTTAAAAGGCTGGAAAGACATGATTGCTGTCTGAATGCCAACAGTAGAGAAGACCTGATGAAACTAGATGGGAAAATGTTAAGGGAACAATTTTCTGTCAGCTAGCCTGTGGGAAGCTAGGTTGGAAATAGGAAAAAAGCGTCTGCCTTCAAAAGGCAGATTTGCAAAGGTTGAGTCTGCTGGAATGGTGATCTATAAAGGCTGCACTGCTGCTACAGAGGTACTTGTTGCTCTGTTCTGACATGTAGAATCATATCTTGCAGTACATTGTCCTGTTGCTCTAATTCAGTCCTGCAAGGTGGTGTTCTGTTGCTTATAAACACCTCCCTTTGAGGCATGCAGCACTGCTTACCTAGCTGCTCAGATCTGCAGCCAGTGGTACTGTGTGTAGGTTTTATCTAGTACTGGATGGAAATATCAACCTTTTTGATTGTGCAGGATTAGCTTTAAGACTGGGGAGCTGCTGGACATACTGTAAGCAGAAGGGTAAGGCTGACCTGTTGTAAATCCTCCCTGCAAGCCTGTTTGGCCAGGAATCACTCCAGGTTTTCCAATAAAATATCTTTAGATGATATTCCCACTTAAGTGACCACTACAAAGATCTCAGGCTTGTTTAAACAGAGCTTTCAGCTGTAACGTTTGAGCAAGTGGAATTTGTGGAATCTGGTTCGGGGTTTTAAATAAAGAGTTACATGAACTCACAGGTATGCTGAGTTAGCTGAGGACAAGATGAGAGCAAGTACTTCTGTGCTAATGTTCAGTAAGACTGTGTATAAACCCACACTTGTGGGACTGTTCATTGCCTGGGGAGAGAGGCTGTATTTTCATTATAGAAACCTGTTGATCCAGATCAAAAGGAAGCTCCATGTGACAGCCTCAGTGGGCACTTATCTGGAAGCCAGTGTTTGAAGCACGAAGGCATCCCCGTCACCTTTCTGGTCTAACAGTTTATCTTCGATGTAGTTGCTGTGTATGATGGATAGGTTCTCTTTGCACACCCTCACACTCATCACTGCATCCTGTGCTCCCTTAGGGCTCCTGAAAATACAGCTTTGCAGTTCATTCTGAGCACTTTGAAGTTGGAGGGCTCTAAGGGAGGACACTGGCATTGGGCAGGAAGCCCCTCAAAGGGAGCCTCTGTATTACGTTTCTACTTTGTCAGTCTTGTTCTGCATTTAATTTACTTTACAGATAAACTAATTGATTTTCATTAGGAAAAGTTTAGTATTTGATAGTGAATTCCATGCAAATTCCTGGGATTTGTATCAATTCCTCTTCTATTTTCTACATCTCATGAAGTGTTTAATCTTTCCAGAGTAAACAGTTTGCTCAGAGTAGTAAAATACCAGAGTGATTAAGAACTTTTGTTGCAGTGTCTACTTTCTAACTGAGATTTACTGCTGACAAAGAGCATGGTCACTATATGGCAGAGAGAAACTGGAGGAAGCTGTGGAAAAAGTTGATTTAAGTCTTCTGAAATTCAGCAAAATGTTGCTGAGATTTTAAAAAGCAAACCATAAGATCCTGAACAGCAAAGAACCACCATCTCCAAGGTGGTCAGTGTTGAAACTGGCATGTGGTGGTTTGCGGGGAGGCTCACAACACAGCACGTAGCTAGCCTGCCTTGAGAGTGTGCTTTGGTGAGGGGAGCGGAGTCAGAGAGGTGGAAGCTGCTTGCCTGGTCCTGCAGCCCTCTTAGGTGTGTAGCTTTACTCTTCATGGGATTGCACATTTGCCTCTTGAATTCATTGCATTTTCTCCCCAACTCCCCAAATGTCTTGCTGTAGGAACAAGTATCTGCTTTTAAACAGCCAAGAACTCAACGAGCTGAGTGCAATCTCCCATAAAGCCAACATCCCTGAAGTTGATGCAGTTGTCAACACAGACAGGTGAGTAGGGATAAAGGGTTTGTTGCAGCAGCTTGTAGAGTTTTGCAAGCGCTTACATTGGAGGCTTGATGTCACCTGGTTTATTTGAAGTCCTTCTGTCCAAGACACTTGCTTTTAGTTCCAGTGTTTCAGCACGAAGTGGCTGGGTTTGTATGATATTCATGGTCTTTAACAAAGCTAAACTGTGCTTGTGCTCAGAGTAAGGCTCTTTATAAAACAAAAGCAACCCAGAAGAGGGAGTTTGAGTTCATGGCCCAGATTCCATCATGACGTGCTTTCCAAAGGCCTGTTTGTCTAGCCTTTCTCACTATGGGCACTACAGACAGACCTGGTGAGTAAGCTGGCATCCCTCCAATGCGTGAGTTGCTGCTACTAATAAATCTTAGTTAGAGATTCAGGAGCAGTTTGTGCACACACAGTGTCCATTTCCAGTCTGCACAAACAGGTCTACATGTGTCTACTCAAAGTCTTTATTTTAAGAGCAGCTAATAACTAGAATAAGCTAAATTAGATTAACATGTTAAACCACTTATGAATCTCTAGTGTTAGATTTGAGTACCTGTTAGATTGACTATTTTGATTTAATAAGCTCTTTAATACATGATTCTGGTGCACAAACCTCCCAAGGTGAAATATTTGCAGAATTCAGTTGTCAGAATACTCCCAGAGTATGAGCAGGGCCCTGGGCTCCCAAAGCAGATTTACCTCACTTCTAAAGGAAATTCTCTGAGAGGATTCCTAGATTAGAATTATTATAATACTGTGCCTAATTGGGTAGAAATAGTGTCTGTATTACTCAGATCCTTCCTGTCTAAGCACAGGTACCCTTCTGGCTTTGTTCAAAAAGGAGTGAGTATTTGGGAGGAAGAATTCACCCAGTTAGGTGCACGGTAAAGGATGTGGATCAAAGGGTATAAGCGGCTTTTCCCAGCCTGCAAAGTTTCTCATCTCTCTCAAGTGCTAGTGAGAACAGACTGTCACATCGCAAAACAGCTGCTTCCCACAAGGGCTTTGTCAGCTGGCTGTTGACTGCATAGCAAGGATGCTGATCCAGTACATGGCAGTTAACCTGGGTGCATCTGCTGAACCTGCATGCTGGGGCATTTTGAGTAGGAGGGTGCAGTTTGAAACACTTCATTCTACCTCTGCAGGGTGACTTGTGTTGCCTGACAGGCAGCTCAGCTTCTGGCCCAGACTTGGTTTCTTTTTCACCCTTAGCATTTTGCTTCCATGTTGGTTTTCCTGACACATGAGGTCATAGAATGGTTTGGGTTGAAGGGACCTTAAAGCTCATCCAGTTCCAACCTCTTGCCACAGGCAGGGACACCTTCCATTAGACCAGGTTGCTCCAAGCCCTGTCCAACCTGGCATCGAACACTGCCAGGGATGGATCAAGGCATTGCTTCTGCACAAGGTTGCTGTAGGTAGATGCTCCACTGAAGATGCCATTTAATGCAAACAGTATTGCAGGTCTACAGCCTCTATGCTTTTAGTGCTACGTGCACTTAGGCTACTTCATGTAGCATTTGGGTTTCCTTACTCTGCTCTGTCTCCTTTACAGAACTTGGAGCTTCCTTTATGTTTATTGAGCAAAAAAAGCCTGTGTTTCATTCCTAAGCACAAATGTGGTATATGTGGGGTTTTTTTCTGACTCTTAAGCCCTGCAAGCTGTGAATTGGTATTTCTGAAATCATTACAATTTTGAGAGGAAACGAATAATTTTCCTTTAGGGTTTGTTTGGAAGTCATGTTGCAGCTCTTTATAGCAGATGCTCATCAAAGGCAGTGAGGAGAGGTCTCCCACTGGTAGAACTGGCAATGAATATTTGTGCTGTGTGTTTAATACTGAGATTTTGATTATTGAAAGCTCTGGAGAAGAGACTGGATTCAGTGTTCTACAAGGTACAGAGCTTGCCAGCCCTTCCACTCATGCTGTGATTTCCTCACGTGCTCTAGGAGTCTTGTCTGCGATGGGAAAAGGGGGTTGTTGACCAGACTGCTTCAGGTCATGAAGAAGGAACCGGCTGAATCCTCCTTCAGGTGGGTTCACTCTGCACTGGAGCTCTTCTGAGTTGACTGGGAAGTCAGTTTGTTTTCATGCAGCTTATAGCCATTGAAAATGATAACCTATGAAAAGATCTGGCTTTGTTGCACTTGTCTACTATGGTAGTGCAGGTGAGGGAAAATGCCAGAGCTTGTGTTGGACCTCACACCCAGCACAGTGACTTTCTGCAGGATCAACAGGTCTGACTCTAGCTTCAGACTGGAATGAAACAGATAGGAAATTTGATTTAAATGATAGTTGTGATAAATACTCCCCTTGCTCTGAAATGGAAACCTCGTTTCTTCTTTCTCTCAGGTTTTGGCAAGCGAGAGCAGTTGAAAGTTTTCTGCGGGGCACCACCTCCTATGCAGACCAGATCTTCCTGCTGAAGAGAGGACTCCTGGAGGTAATGAAGTGTATAGAATCATAGAATGGTTTGGGTTGGAAAGGACCTTAAGGTCATCCAGCTCCAGCCCCTGCCATGGGCAAGCACACCTCAGACTAGACCATGTTGCCCAAGGCTCTGTCCAGCCTGGCCTTGAACACTGCCAGGGATGGAGCATTTTCCACTACTTTGGGAAACCTGTGCCAGCGCCTCAGCACCCTCACAGTAAAGAACTTTATTATATCTAACCTGAACTTCTCCTTTTTAAGTTAATCACTGGAATTAATTTAACAGAGCTCTTATCTGCGTTGTAGTCTTTAGTTCTGTCATCTCAGAACTAAACCTGGAGATAGCTGTTTTAGTGGTTACATCAGAGTCTGTGCTGTACTGCTGGCTTGAGCTAAACTGTGGCAATAACATGTTTTCCTCCCATGCCAGCATATTCTCTACTGCATTGTTGATAGTGAGTGCAAATCACGAGATGTGCTTCAGAGTTACTTTGACCTTCTGGGAGAACTGATGAAATTCAATATTGATGCATTCAAGAGGTTCAACAAGTACATCAACACAGATGAGAAGGTAAATACTTGTAGAAGCTGTGCTGAGTGGGTCACATTACACACATTACAATGCAGCCAAGCGTAGCACTAAAGCTCAGATGAATTTGATTTTGGTGTTATTGTTGAGCTTGGTGCACAACTAACAGTAAGGAGTGAGCTGCCAAAGACTGTTCACAAGCATGTATGTTGCTGCATACACTCATGTTCTCAGAAGTGTCCCAGCTTTTGTGAGTCAGCAGGCTCAGAAATCTCTGCCCTGTTGCATGATCAAGCAGGGCTAAGGTCAGGGTTTATGGTAGAGCATTTCCTGTGAAGTCACTGGGGTTTGGGTTAAGTGCATAGTTGTGGACATTGAGACAGGCTCCAAAAAAATCTTTTACTGGAGCTTTAAAGAGTTCTTTATGGAGATGACTTTAAATACTCAATATTTGATGCTGTAGAAAGACGTATCTTGATGTTATGTGAATTTACAGGCACTTGCATGCAAGGCTGATGTAATTACCTATGAAACTTAGTTGTATATGTAGATCAAGAATGGGCAACTCTATGCAGAGTGGTTGCATGTGCTTGTGCACTTTGTGCATGTAATGTCAGCTGTTGGGTAGGCTTTGAGTAACCTCATACTCTTGCTTCTGTTACTGAAATGTTTCTCTGGTTGCTGTTAAGTCTGAAGGACCAGGATGGATAGAAGCAGAGGTGCATTTAAAAGAAAGACATTAAATTTCAGGTGGTTTTCTGGTAAATGAATTCAATCCTTCTAGAGGATCTGTCCTTACACTTTGTGTATGCTTCCTATTTATCAAGCTATAATTTCTTTAATTGTCATGCTGTATTTCTCCACATTATTCCTCCCTAGCACTGTCAGGTTGTACTGAGTAAGTGTAGGAAAACATGGAGCTGGAGGAACTAGAGAACCCAGCAGCTATGCTGACTCATTTCCCCCTTTCAAAACCAACAGTGTATGAAATCTTGGCCTCATTGAAGTGACCTAGCTTCAAAAGAGATTTGAGTGGTGCCAGGACTTTGGCATTTTCCTTTGCCATAGTGTTTTTAAGGTACTTGCTGTAGGCATCCTTTGGCCACCCTTCTGTGCTGGAGTTGGCTTGGGTTGGATGAGGCAGACCCTGGAGGATGTATCTCCTCTTATTCTTGTTGGGAATAACAAAAAAGGAAATGACCCTGAGCATTTGGGCATTCAGAACTGAATTCTGCCTTCTGAAGGGAAGGGGAAATTGTCCGTGTCTGAAGCCTTACACTGAAGTGCACATTTTGGGTGCTTGTGCTCAGAACTTCAGGTGATTTCTCCAATATCCTTCAAGAACTGTTCTATTTCAGTGTTAAACACCTGGAGAACACTTAATGCTGCTCTACTTGCCAGACCCTGTTTGTAGGTTTTCCTGACTGACCTGTTCCCTTACTGCCACAGAGTAACTGCTTTAGCACAGCCCTTGGCCATACCCATTCTGAAGATACGAAATGCTGTTCTCAGACCTCCTCTATGGGTGTGCATGTAGGATGGTGGTTTTGTTGGGGTTTTTTTAATGCAATACTAAAAAATATTTCTCTTTAGTTCCAGGTATTTTTAAATCAGATCAACACTTCACTGGTTGACTCAAACATGCTTGTTCGCTGCATTACCCTGTCCCTGGACCGATTTGAGAATCAGTCTGATGCTAAAGGTAAAGAATCACAGAATCCCAGCCTGGTTTGGGTTGCAAGGGACCTTAAAGCTCCTCCAGCTCCAACCCCTGCCACAGGCAGGGACATCTTCCACTGGAGCAGCTTGCTCCAAGCCCCTGTGTCCAACCTGGCCTTGAACACTGCCAGGGATGG
>WYDI02040529.1:0-24409 GCA_009867235.2 Psittacus erithacus
TCACAAACCGTGCCAGATCCACACAGGGTACAATGACCACATCTACCACTCCATATTCTACTCTGACACAAATCATATCTGTGTTTATCACATATGCAGGTCCCTTGACCTTACTCTGTTTAAATTTCTGCCGCATGGGTAGTGTACAGTCAATTTCATCTGGATCTATGGACGCATTCCAGGTTATTGATGCCAATGAGTGGGCATATGATGATGGTGCACTCCTTGTAAATTTGACACTTTTTCTTCAACCAGACTATACATGTAAAGCATTTTGAAATGGGATATTAGCCGGAAATTATTTGCCAAATTTGCCTACGTCTATTTACTAACAAATGTTATTGATAGATTAACCAGTGATTATCTCAAATGATTATTTGTCTCCATTACATGGTTGGGTACTGACCACTTACCCCTCGTGGCACAAAGGGAGAGAAACAGGTCACAGTGTTCGTGCCTCTTCATTTCATGTAATTTTTAATCAGTGATTCATTTTAGTGTGATCAGTTATCTCAGTTATTACCTGATGACTCTCTTTATCAGTGGGAGTCTAATAAAAGGTCTGCTGTTGAAGCTGAGTGACTCTAATAGCTTGCAAACTAACGCGAAGATGACAAGATGCTAATGAAGACACAAGAAAAGAGAGGATAATGTTTACAAATAGTTGTAGTGAGACAAAATGAGTCTTTAATGATCGATTTCAAATTAAAGTGCTAAATGGCTGATTGTTAAATAGTGCTGAAACATTCAAGTAACTTTGTAGACTAATAAAATGCAATTTTTAGAATATCATATTGATTTTATAATAAAAAGTACTTAATATGTTGGGCAATTTATATGGGAGTAAAATAATGCTTAAATTGGAAATCTATTAGATGCTGGTGAAAAAAAATCCAGCCTTTTGATTACCACTGTCACACTGGCTAAAAACTAAATTTCAGAAACATGCTGCATATGTGTTTTTTAATTTCCCTTTCTATGAAGGGAATTATGACTGCTGAAACTGTTAATTTAAGAGGATATTTAACAATGTTTCTATTATCCAATTATTTTAAGAATTAATAGAATTGATCCTCTTTGTCCCTTTGCAATCAAAGTCTTAATAGAAACATCTGCAAAATAAAATGTAGCAGCCAGCTCCTTTGTACAACAGAACACAAGGCATATTAAGCTATTTTCACATTGTTTACAATATATTAAAAAGATATGTCTAATAGAGACTATTTAACTTTAGAGGATGACTTTCCACGAGGCTTTTGCATGAGCTTTTCAACTGAGAGTGACAACATCTTATGCACATCTAATTCTTTTAATCACCAGATGTCATGTCATTTGATTTGCACAATGGTAAATTTGTTTCAGGTAAAAATCTTATGCTAAGGTAAGAGTAGTTTCAGCATATATAACAAAATTTAACTTCTAGAATGATCACGTTATTTTCAAGAGAATTTCCCATGTTGCAGAGTACAGTTTAAACAAAGATATTTTAAAAATATATTTAGTCTTAAAAACTTAAAAACATAAGAGCACAAAAGGGAAAAGAATGTACAAATGTAGGGAGAAATGAATGTAAGCATAATATAAAATATTCCTCATAATATGCTGATCCTTATAGAAGTTTATGTCTATGAATAAAGTAAAGGAAATTCATAAGTAAACTTCATGCCTTTCTTATGTGTGTACAAGAATGTAAACAAATTTTAAACATATAGGAGGCACTTTGAACTAGGCTGAAGCACAATGGGAAATTAAACTGAGGCTGTTTAAAGCAGATCAAGATAAAACAGGAAAGCAGTGTAGATTTCTAAGTAAAAGAAATTTAGGGGAAAAAAGCCCACAAAGAAACATCAAGTCTCAAAAAACCAGCTAAATAAAGGTATTATCCTTCAGAACTCATCATACTGCATTTGTGAGAAAATTGGGTCTTCAAGAGTGGTCTTCAGAGTATTACCCCTCTGTAATATAAAGAACTGAGCAAACTGTACACTGGGCTGAATATTTCAGTAGCAGGATAACATTCTCCTCTAGACTCTGTCCCTGTTAAACCAGCTCAATGGGCAAAAGTTGTCTGAAGAGATCTGAAAACCTCAGGTCCAAAACAACTCTCAGCATTTATAAAGACCTTCCACAGCTCTCTTCTCAAACACAGGTATCAGAAGGTTGTCCACAAAAGGCTGAGAGCCTTCAGAGAGGACTATCAAGAAGAGCAAGAAAGATATTCTCATTTGTGCATTTCTCTCTTGGATACAGTAGCAAAGGGAGTCTTAAAGGGAATGTTTATATTGCTAAATGAATGAAGGCAAGGGAGCAAGAGTATAGCTTATTCTCTGACTCTGAGAAATGGCAATGTTAAAGGAGCTAGTCTTAAGAATCAAGAGCATAAAGCAGTATGATTTTTCTCTAAGGGCAGGGATCAGTTTGTCATTTTCTTTTAATTAGCAGTAGAAGTATTTAATGTTAGAAGCATGACTGAATCCACAGTCTTATGCACTGTACTATGAATTGTTGCCTGAGCTCACCTCATACAAACTATTTAACCCATGCATGAAAATATCCCAGATGAAAGAAAAAATGTTGATCTGACTCTAAAATCCATAGCAGAATTTACTTAGAGCTTGATCACAGGCATATGGAAATCAACAGTAAAACTTTTCAACTGTATGTATAGTAAAAATTTATTAGATGTTTTTGTAGGAGGAAAAGAGATTCCTTTTTGTCTGCAGAACAGGATCATTATGCAGCAACAGGAGTATGAACAGCAGCTGCAGGCCCTTTGAAAGGTATTAAAACCAGAAAGGAATATACTACAGGACCAACACAGGAATGAGTGAGTGAAAACTGAAAATGAACCCCAAGCAAAACCTAGATGTCACATCTCTGTCACAGAAGCCTCAGGGCAATCAAGGAATGAAGATGCTCAAAATGGCTGTTTCTTGGAGACATCCACTGTCAAGGTGAAGATGACACTCAGGCCAGGTTCTGCCTAAAGCTGCCAAATCTATCAGTAGCTGACGGATAGTCACTGAGTTTATCCCTGGAAAGAGACTTGCTGAACAGATGAAGTGACCAAACAATATTGGTGCCCAAGGATTCTACTGACACTCAGGCACAAGCTAAGAACCCAGGGAATTTAAGGAAAAACAGACTGGCAAAATAATAAGTAACACCCCTCCTTCCCCCCCATGTTTGTACTTAAAATCTGAAGCACAGAATGAATAAATAAATAACAGCTATGTTTAGAGAAAACATAGTACTTTATATAGAGAGATAAAACAGCTTATGAAATCTGTGATTGCAGCGTGTATAAAAAAATAGTAATAATTAAAAAATCTAACAAAATAGAGCAGATGCTTATACTTAAATCTTTATATTTTTATCATGAAGACCATTTAAATGTGATCAATATATTAGGGATGAAGTCTTGCCTAATTTCCTTAAATTCAAAAACTGTTTTCCAGTGATGTTCTTAGAACATCTACAGATGGGAACTTTGACTTAAATACAAGTTCTGCAACAGGGGAACAGAATCTTGGTTTAAATCTCTCAATTATTGTCTTATTGCTAATATAAAATTGCATTGTTCTATATAAAATAATTAGATATTAATAGATGAAGTAATTTGATTTTGTATATGGCAAATGTGTACTGCTCAGTAATGTTATCATATTAAAAAAAAATAAGCTGTCTGATGCATAACTGAGCTTGTTTGTTGACCTCTGTTTGGCTCATTTCTCATTTGTGACTCTTCTAACATGTCCCAGTTACTTAACCGTAACTAAAGTCAATCTGTTCATATATTTTCTATCACTTTTATTATGCCTTGTAAGCTGCTATCTGTAATGATGTAAAGTTATTTTTAAGGTTACCTCACACTAGCTAATATTCTAAGATCTACCAAATGAGCTATAGCTAGATGATAGATTTATAGTACATCAGGGATCTCAGTCCATTTTAGGAAAACAGCTGGACACAAGAAGCAGGACAAAAGGATAATTCCTCCCTGTTCTGACACTTTGCTGTTCCTAAGGTACATTATAGTCTTGCACTAAATACTCTGACAGGTACCTTATTCCCTGGCATTTGTCTGAAGATGTCATTTAATATATGCATGTTGGGATCAAAAATTCCCAGGCAATCATGGAGAAGAAAATACTCAAAAGTAATCTTGAAGGAATAAGAATGGTTGCAGGGTTGGCAGGACAAATATTCCTAGTGTGAACAGGAAATTACAAGACAACTGTCCAGAGTCAGAATTCATAAAGATAATGCCAAAGTCCCTTTTCAAGTAAATTGCTGGACAATGGTTTTTTCAGATAGCACTCTGATACAGAGTCAGGCAGGGGAAATAAGCTTTTCCAAAGGACTGGCAAGAGTAAGTAAGCATCCTTCAGTCATCAGTTTGCTAGAGGGGAGAGGAGGCAAATACTGAGACTCCTAACAACTTCTGATCCAATGGGCATTTCCTCACCTCCTTTTTCCTCCCCACAGTCACTACTTCTCCCCTGGATGCAGCTGTATGATCAAAGACAGCCTCACAAAACATGAACTTATGTTCTGCAGACAGGGCTCAGTGCAAAATCCCTGGTGGTGCTGGCCCACACAGCACAACAGGCAGTGAAGTAACTACCAGTCATAAACTCAGAACATAGTCCTTTTTTAAAGACTAAGGGAAGAAGCATATTTGGGCAGTTCAGAAGCTAACTGCTGGGGTTGTGGCTGAAATCACAGTACCTCACATGAAAGGACAAGAACAGCCTGAACCTCACTCCCACTCAACACTAGCTCCAGAGATGATGCCAGAAGAAAACCAATTATCAGAGACACATGCTGGTTAAAGAGAGTGAACTGGAAGGCATAAGACTCTGCAGATGAGGCTGAGTAAAGAAATGTAATCGTCAGTTATGTGTTTATAAAACCTGGCTCAGTGATTTTGCTCAATATATACCCAGTCACTGAGTGGCATAGCACAAAAATCTGTCACAACCAAATGGTACAGTGCAATGTATGTGAAACCAGTGCCTGCAACAGCATCACTTAATCTTAAAGATGCATCCTGGCTGTAATGTTGTAAATCAAATGCTATGAAGCCCTGTAATATATCAATTTAAAGTGGCATAACAAAATAAAAACACAGCATTTGTACAGCTAAAAGAAAGGCATTCCTTGTTTTCAAATATTGTTATGGTTTATCTGCTTGGTGAGTGGGTTAATATAGAAAGGGGTGAGTGTATAACACAACCAACCGGGGAGAACACTACCAGTTACCAGCCTTGATCACTGAAGACTTGCAGCACACTCCCAGAAATGTAGTGAAAATGTGGCGGATACAGTCTTTAGCAGCTGAATGCCAACATACACAACTGGATGTGTCGCAACAATTACCCTTGAACCAAGGGCAGAAAAGGAAAATAGCCAATATCCAGCAGAACAGTATGAGATAAATAGTAATTCAGGGTTACAGTGCAGTCAATGGATTAACTGCCAAGCTTTAACTTTTTCCTCTTATTTTTTCCATAAGCAACGCCTGTCAAAAGTATGATCCCTGTCAAATAATAAAGGGAAAGCTATGCTACTGTATAACCCTTCCCCACTGGATTCCTTCCTTAAGTCTACACCCAGACTTGCTGTATCAGTTAGTGTAGGAAAAACTTCTGATGCATGATCCACATGTTACCTTTGCGGAAACTAACGCAAAAAACACATTACCATCACTTCCTCCAGCCCCTGCACTTAGCTGATATTTTGTGCTGAATGGATGAAATAAGTTCTTCTGAGGATTATACAGTTGAATGTGGGAACATTCAATCATTACATTTAGCAAAAAGCATGGCAAAAACCAGAGCAAAAAGCATGCATGTCTCCCAAAAAGGTTATAATCCAATTTATAAATTAGTTACTGGATAATAATAATAATAGCAAAAGTAGGACATATGAGATGTTTGTATCTCCATGGGAATTGTTATGTACGTGTATAAATATATATATGTAAAATTTTATTTCACTTATCATCATCCTCCCACCTCTTTCACTCGTTTTATTTTTTTACTAATCTTCTGTAAACCTTGGCACACTGGAGAAATGAGTTTTCATAAACTATTTATATATGCCATTTAGGTTTATCTATTGATATATAAATATATAGAAGCTATGTACATATGCCTTTTATAAGCTTACATATAAAACCAGGTAAAAAAGGAACATGACCTTAGTTTAGGACCAATTTGTAGATATGAAGTATCTTATTTATATTGTGTTAGAAATATTAATATGTATAAATATTTAGTGTTAAACATATGAATAGAAAGGTAGGGGGAAGAAAAAAAGACACCTAAATCTAAGTATAATAAGCCTTTATGTTATACAGGAAGGGATGATAGAACTGGGGAGGAAAAAAAAATGGGCTTTGGGGAAAAAGGGAAGTGCTCAGAGATTAAACTGGTGTATTCACTAGAATTGCATAACGATCTGTGCCTAAAGTACATCGCTTATCAATATTTTCAATTAAGACACTTTATTTGTCGCAATAAAGAGAACATCTTTCTACCATTTATTCTGAAGCTTATTCTCAGTCTTAGTACTGAAATTAGACACCTTTCATCAACATTATATGGTGTCTTGCTCTAATTAAAGCTGTAAAGAATAATTATATGAAAGCTTTGAAAATAGGTACAAATAGAGTAAGATGTTAATGAATAATAAGCAGAAATACATTGCATACTTAGTCATTTCAAGTCAGGGCACAAATAAAATATCTTAACATCAACTAGTTGTTTGCAAATAGTGCTGAAAACATTTTTTTTCTCTTCGTGAGCAAAGGACTCCAAAAAAAAAAAAAAAAAGGCATTTATTTGCCTGGTTCCACCACTGCAGACAAGCTGCAGTACAAAACCACTTCTTGCTACCAGCTGCATGGAAATGCTGTGTCATCTTGGATTCCGTCATCATTGATTATACTAGCAAGATGCTGAAAACTCACTGGATTTCAATAACATCTAATGAAATCAAATACTTTCACCTGCTCTGATAATGTAAATCTTTAGCTCTAGCAATTTCAGTGTACTGTCAATTAAGCCAATAACCTCAGTTTTAATCACCTTTGCTATTTGGAATGATCAGAAAAGAGATATATGTCATAAGCCATTGGCCACTTTAAGCATAGGGACTGGGGATTTCACTCATCCTTTCAGTCTGAAGGGAAAAACTCTAAAAATAAAGACAAATAAAGGCCATTTGAGGGGTCCTGTACTTTATGTTGGATAAAGCAAGTTGGCTTCTTAATTAGAAAGGAACAGAAAGAAAAGACTTTCTAAATTCTGAAGTAAGAACCTGCCTACTTTAGCTAAGATTTTAATTGTCAATGACTGGAGTTTTCTACTGATCCCATTACCTGATTAATGGTTATTGTTATTATTTGTTACTTGAAAAGTGCCTAAGGTGGTAAAGGTACTTCAAAGAGAAGATAAACAATGCAGTCCCCTCCCCAAGGAGCCTACAGTCTTGCGATATGAAAGATGACACAATAAGTAAGAGCAATAAAGAGCAGCAGCAACACAGTGAGAATAATTACATGGTTACTTAGGTTCATTTTATACACAACTTGATGGCAGTGCTCTTTGCCTGATTTGTTTCTGCTTTTTTGAGCAGGAAGGAGGATATGGGTATAGCAACAGAGAGGAAAGAAAATGGAAAAGAAATGCAAGGACCTGTGCCTATGCTTCTGTGTGTGTGTGTGTGTGTGTACATGTGTAGGTGTTTAGAGTGTCAGAGGTACAATGAAACAGAACTGTAGATTAGAAATTACACTGCCAGCAGCTACGAAGTGGAAACAGGTAATATACATTGTGGGAATGAAAACTGAAATAAAAAAGGTGAAGAAATAAAAAAGGTGAAGAAATGACAGGATGGATTGTTGTCTTCTCAGAGTATCTGCAGTGAATGATGTCACATGACCAAATGGATTCAACAGAAAGTAAGGTTGGGGTCCTGCCTCAGCTCTGGAAAGCAGCCTTTGGGATAAGATGAAAGGCCGGCATAACATGCATCAGTGGATTAGGGGCTGGGGTAACATGCAAGTAATAGTTCATCTGAAGAACAGCAGTGAAAGTTCAGTGTGCTCTTAGTTACTGTAGGACAGGAGGTTTATCTAGTTGGGCAATCTAATACTTAATACTTATTAACTGTCAAATGGTTTTGTTCCATTAATTTCTTCAGTCTGTTTTGGCTTGTTTTTGCCCCCTGTGGCAATAAATACCTTCCATAAGTATCTTGTATGTGTGTCACAAAGAAAGCCTCATTTGTTTTTAAAGACTGCTGATCTGATAAATTCAGTGAGTCCATCACAGTATTTCACTCTGAAAACATAGGAAATCCTTCCTAATTTTTCTTTTTCACATTTCTTCAGAACATTTTTGGAAGTCTCCCCAACTACAGTCTGAAGTCTTTTTTCCTTGCCTTGCCCTGCCTTACCCTCCTTTGCCACCAATCCCATCCCATCCCACCCCATCCCATCCTCTCCAGTGCATCCCATCTCATCCTATCATCTCCTTCCATCATATAGATAATGACTATTCCCCTCCAGAGGGTCAGAGAGAGACAGGCACCTCCAGAAAATGACCCTGCCTGACTCACAAACTGCCCTAAAGGCTCAATTCTTACGCTCACACAAGGCCATTTGAAATGCCTCGGCTTATTCCATGTAGCTGCTGCTTCTCATCTTGTCAGATGCTCTAGGGTTTCTTAAATGGCACTACTCTTATGCGTGGGTTAGGGGTGGCACTCCTTAAGGCTTTGAGCTTAATAGCCCTCTAGGTTCCATTCACTGGAGTGATTAAATCTCCACAGATCTCCATGGCGACTTAGGCAACTAACTTTTATATGGAATTTACATATAAACACCTAAATATAGGTATTCTGAACTTGAACACTATCTTGCTAGGTTCATTTACTGCCTAAATTTAGGACCCCAATGTGTGGCACAGAATCCACCTTCTATACTTTACTCTTAAATGGCAAATTTCAGTAAAACAAATTTTAATGTGCTATATCAGCTTTCAATCTTACTAATTATTGAACATAATTTATGTTTGTAATTGAATTACAGTATGAAATAAAAAGGTATTAGAATGTAAACTGAAAATCCAGCGTATTAACAAATATGTTCAACAATTGCTAACTAGTATTTTAACATAGGGCAAAAAAAAGTCCATATGAAATTAGTTTTTCATTATAAGAGACAGCAAATATTTTTTTAATTATGGCTCGAACTAAGTCATAAGTCTTTACTTTCATTTTTCTTTCAGGTGTGAATGCTAAAAAATTTGATAACATTGTGTTTTGTTGTTTTTTTTACTTTGTAACCAGTTTTATAACTTTTTCCCTACTCAATCCCTTTCTTTATGAAACATTAACATTTGATTCTTTTTTTTGTTTTTTCCACATTGTCTCTGCAGGCATAGATTTGTCCTTGCTGAAATATTTCACAAAACAATAGTTTCCTCAATAAAATATCAGAGACTTTTAACAGTATAGGATTCCTTGGACTATCAAGCCAAGTGCCTGTTTTTCCCACAGCTACATGCTATAATCCATTTCAAATACTGATAAAGTTTCATATTAGTTTGTTCTGATCCAGGTTTTGTTTCAAAACATTGTATACTTCAGTCTTCTGATGGTTAGGAATACCCTTCTAATCTCCACCCTAAAAATATGCATCATCAATTTATGGTTCTATATGCCAGTATTGTTTTTTGTCTTTTTCCTAGAGACCGATGTTTTGTGATACATTCTTATCATGCTAACCCTGTCCAGAATATTCCAGATAAAATCTCATCTCTGTGTTTAAGAAGTTCAGTATATTGCCTTGTTTGTATTGCCTTATTCAATGCTTCCTAAGATTTTATCTCCCATTTTCATTGTCACATACGATGGTGTGTCATAGTCAACCAAGGTAGTATTCTCCTGACTGGAAGAACATTATATATATATTTTTTTTTACAACTTAGGCAGAAGTTTGTTCTATCTTCACAGAGGCAAGCATGCCTCAGGGCGCAATTAATCTCCTCCCCAAGCAGACGTCCGAAACTGTTTGCAGTACTCATTTCCTAAAACAGCCTATTTCTCTTTGCTGACTGCAAAAGGAGTTTGGGATTATCAATTCTGATATAAACAACTAAAATGTAGTCATCTAACATTAGCTAAGCTGAATTCCACTCTATGCTAAGTGATGGGTAACTTGTCTTTTCCTTCTCTTCTTAATTTTCAATTGAAAATATCAGTATTTGTAAGTGAACTCCAATTTTCAGAGCATTTTGAGTTCATGCTCTTAAATTTAATTTGATTTACTCAGGATTATACCTATTTTTTTCTATTGTATTTCATTAGTCATGTTTCCACAATGGTCTTTCAACTTAAAGTTGTCAGCAGATGTAATTCAGTAAAAATAAACCACACCAAACAAAACATAAAACCATTAAGTAATAGCTGTCCCTAATTTTCTTGTTCTTCAAGAATTCCAAAGTTAGCCTCGTTCAGTTTTGATAATTTCCTCTTTGTCATTACGCATTGACAACAATATTTCAAACACCTCTTTATTTTCTTTGCATTGGCTGACGATTTCCATATAGTAGAGTTTCTGTTTCTTGAAGTCCAAATAGCTGAATCTTAATACAATTTTCTTGTCTGGAAAATAATTTATAAAAGAGAATAAGTCATCTTGTTCTATTGCTTTAACATTTTCAACAAATTTCAAGGAATCCATGTGGCATTCAATCCCATTATGAATTTCCTTTTTTTTCCCAAAGACTGTAGAAAAAAGATCTCTAACAGTCTAAAGTGAAAGAAGGCAATATAATGAGAATTTTATCATCAGAGAGTTATATATTTTCTTTAATTTTCAAGATAACTAATGATATTCCCTTTAGAGCTAAACACTTTGCCCTTATTTGGCATTTCCGATATCAGACAAAAATATAGTATCATTATGTTTTGGTATCAAAGAACACAGTAGATCACATTTCAATCTTTTGTGGTTTTGTTCTTAGTGATATTCTTCTATCAGCTTTGATATTTTTCTAACCTTTGCATTTTTTTTGACCCTCTGTTGGTTCATGGATTTATCTCTGTCATCACTACATGGTTTATCTTCTACTTTCATGACTATGCACCTGCTGAAACTTTAAACAATACCTTTACCTCTAATCCTTTTTAACTTTGCAGCTGCTTTCTCTATAGCATTCTATAATTTCAAAGCTTCACAACTTCATCTTATTTTATGAGCATTATGGCCAATTCTTCTGGTTGTCCATTTGTTACAAAATCAGTTGAAATGTTTCCTCTTTTAGTTGTCTATATGTAACTCTTAACAGACTACAATTTCATATGCTCACTTTTTCCTGAGGAACAAACACCTTGACAATAATGCACAGTGAGAAACTAGCTCATAGCAAGCAGTCCTGCAGGAGAGAGTGCAAAATGCCCTCTTTCGTGCACAACCCAGGTAAGGCTATTTTCTGTACTATCCCCTGGCTACTATCACAGTTTGTAGTAAATGCTGAACAGAGATATCTTTGCACCACTGGACTCTCAAACTGCTAGTCTCAGTCTCAACAGGTTTGTGGTAGAGTTCCCATCACTGGAGGTTTTCATGATGCAGTTGGACAGGGTGGTAGACAAACTCTTTTTCCACAAAAATTTTGACCAGATTTTCTTTCAAGAAACTTCTCAATCTGAGTTGCTGCATGATTATATGATTTAATAGCATCAAAGAGATATTCTTCAAATAGCTAATCTCAAGCATATAATCTGAATAAGAAAGCTTGATTTACCTAAACTTCATTCAACTAAAGACCAGAAAGCCAGACCTATCTAAAAAGCCATGTAACAGATCGATCCTGAAGTGAGATATCCATTGATGTATAGAAATTGACAGGAAAATGTTTTTACACTTGTCTTTCAGGAACTGCATCCTCTTTCGCAATGCTCTGCATTCCTTAGGCCACATTGATTTTGTCTGAGGCAACTAGTTTTACTAGTTATAATTGGCATGCTGTTACTTGGATTGTAAGGAGGATACTCACATTCAGAGAGAGTTCGACAGATATTTTACTTCTTACTGAGGAAAAGAGCCATAAGGTGTTCAGGCCAGACTGGGAGAGAACTACAAATTCTGTGCACAGACCCTAGGAATTTGTCTCCAGATTTGGTCTACAAAACTAATCACTCCAGAGCACGAACATTTTCATGGCATGGGTCCACAACTGTGAAAAATACAATGAGAAAAAACTGTGAGTGAGCATCAGCAGAAGTCTGGGAAATATGGAGGTAAGAGAGAGGAATTAAAGATAACTACTTAGCTGCCTAAAAGCCCTGGTTGCCCACCTAAAGACAGAAAAGTTGCATTATTTTTTTGGTTTTCCTGACCTCAGATGCTTAATATTTCATAAATGTACTTAATGGATCTCTTAAATTTGGTCTTTATCTCACAAAATTATACTTGACAGGAGAAAAATATTAAAAAATCACAAAAAACCTGATCAGTATGGGGAATTATGTAATTAGAGTAACTGGCCAGAGTATTTTTTTTTACTTTTGAAACACAGTAAAATGTTCTGGCATGTTCAGTTGTTAGACTTGAAGTGCTATAGATGTCTCAACTCATTGACATTCTGCCATTCTATCATTGTCACAATTATTCTAAAACCCTCAAAACATGTGTTTTGTTAGTCATTTAGACTTCTGTCTGTTACCAAGGATTAAAAGTTAGTTTCCCAGATTTAAAGGCAGTTTATGAGACATTGTTACTGAAAAATTTATCAACCTTTCTCTACCCCACTGAGGCTGGTTTTGTACAATCAGTGACTTCAGCATGATCAGTTAAAAATTCCCAATACCACTGTGTGGCATTTTAGTTAATTTCTCTATTAGGAAAATTACTTTTTTTCCAGTCCCTGATGATGGGTTGACATTCAGTTATGATGTGACTACCTATACCATGAGAATTATTAAAGAACATTTCATAGCAGTTACTTGAGATATTTTTGTTGATGTATAATTAATCCAAAGTTAAATGATAAAATTAAGTTTGGATGCTTGAGACTCTTAGTGAATGTCTAAAAATTCTACATATTAAAATATTTTTCATGTGCATGTGTTTGTACATCTGACAATTTAACCCCTGTGACATCTAGATTGATTTTGGCATCTGAATCCCTTTCTGTCAAAAAAAAACTTCCTTAGTGCTTCTCATGCTTTGTATTGTTTACAAACTACCACCAAATAGCACTTTCATCTGGTGTTCAATGCTTCTGCAACATGATGGCTGCAAGCTAATAGCAGGCTGTCGTTGCCAATGGCAACAACACTGCTTCAGCGCTGAAAAGCAAGTACCATATTGCAAGAGTAGACAGATAGATCCCAATATGCTGATTCTCCACCATTGATTTCCCAGCTGCAGCAGCTGAATAAACAACACCTTTTCTATCAACTGCCTTAATAAGGCAGGACTTGAATCTCATGTAAAGCTGAAGTGTTAAGGGCTGAGCTCCTTGGACCCAAGCAGAGGGCTGAGTAGGGATTGTCAAAACAGCTTGCCTCAAGAGGTAGCTGAAATCTTTCTAGTGGTGCAAGAAAGAAGGGGTCTTTCAGTTAATATTAACAAGGAACCAAACAAATAAACAAAAAAACTTGTGAAATCACCAGTTCTCTGGGGCTTGTATAATTTCAGTCATTTCTCCTTTGCTGGGAAACAACAGCAGCTTTGAACTCTAGTTTTGTTCTGCAGTGCAAATACACAATCAAATTTAAACTGTTGAGAGAGACTATTATTTAATGAAGACAAAATAAAAGATTTCAGTCCAGACTATATTTTATTAAATGTTTAGCTTCATTGAGTGATGCACTGATTGAGTTATAGTTTGTGTTTATTAGGGAAATCCTAAGTCTGGCACATGGGGATAAATAACTCATACTCATGCATCACTTCAGGCTAGAAAGCAACTTTGCAAGAAAAGGCCTTAGGGGTCCTGGTCTACAACAACTTGATCATGGACCAGCAGTTTACTCTTGCAGCTAAGAGACTAGCAGCCTCCATGATTTCATTATGAGAAGAGTTGCGAGCAGGTAGAGGGAGATAGTCCTTACTATCTTTTTGCACTCACCATCTGGAGTGCTGTGTTCAGTTCAGGGCACTCCAGTACAAAAGACACAAGGACATAGTGGAGCAAGTCCAGGAAAAGGTCACAAAGTTGAAAAAGGGATTGGATTTAGACAGGATTTTTAACTATTAAGCTGGATTTAACAACTAGATCTTTTAATTGGATTTTTAACTTATAAATTTCCACGCTAGTGAACATTTTTTTGTTTTGCTATTTTGAGACGTGGGAACATTTCAATGTGGAAAATGTACCTTGGCAGAGAACACAGTAACACAATTAGGTATACTACAGGGAAATACAAGGCTTTGTAATACATATCAGTTATTGGTTGGTTATGGCTTTTCTCATTTTTTTTCCTTTTTTTTTCTTTTTTTTATTAGTTTTGCATTTTGTTTCATTGTTTGTTGGTTGAGTTAGCATTCATGATTTTTGCTTTCAGATGGTTACCAATCTGTAAGTCAGATACCTTATAATAAATAGAACAATGTGCAGCCTAGATCCAAGAGGCCTTAAGATGCCCATGAAAAGTGCTCCGCATATCGATTTTAGAACATTTCTGAAAAACAGATGTAGAGATGTGGTATGTTGCTGAATGAAATGTGGATAGATCTAAGGGAGAAAAGACAGATGAGAAGCTGTTGAATAGCTATTAGGTGTTTATATACCTGCCTGTACTTCTATTCTATTTACTATTTAGCCTGTCTGAACTTTTTAGCCTAAATCTCACTACAGTGTCTTTTGCTCTCACCCTTTTACTTACTTAACTGATCCACCCATCAAACTATTCTTGGAATTTGTGAAAATGTGTTATTATTCCAGGTAGAAATTAAGTCACCTGAAATGAAGCAATTTATGACAGTATTGAATACAGGCACCGTATGACTACAATTAGAAAAGGAAATAAAATGTCAAATCTTTTTTATTGGATTTACTCTTCTGTTTCATGCTCTCTTCACAAGTAGCAACCACATGGGAAGTAAAACATAAAAATTATATATATTGTGTAAATTGTATATATGTATCGATACAAATATATATGCACCCTTTCTGTCTCATAACAATTTTGTTCTCATATAAATACAAAATAAATCAAAGTAAAAACTAATTGTAGAAATCATTTAGTTTGGTAAGTAAAGCCAATGTAATCGTGCGATCCTTGTAATTCCAGAGTGAAATTCTCCCATCAAAATCATGTTCCATCATGTATTGAAGTGCCCTAGTCACAGTTGTGTTGATGTCCACTAGACCATTCTCTGTGAGTTGAAGAGGCTGATGACAGTGTTACAGAAGGTCAAGTGGTTTAAATAGCCCACTATGGTGCGGTTAACAGGGAAAGGTTTCTAGGTCCAAGCCTGGGTAGGACTGCTGGCCAGGGAATAGTAAAAACACAATGAGGCTGTGCTAAAATTACATTGATAGGATAGAAATAGAGTATACTTACATTTTGTGTGTGTTACTAATGAAAATTTAATTCAAACGGCAGTGTTTCTACATGTTATTGTGGAAAAAACTACTTAGGAAAGAACATACAGCTTTCAAAACAAGTTTTATGTTTCAAAGAATGGATTTGGATTTGATATTAAAAAAAAAGTACATTAATTGAAGTTATCTAAATTAGTAAATATTTAGCGTTTCTGGAAAAACACAGAATCATAGAATCGTATCTATTAAACATCAAATCTGACGTCAGGTGTTTATGTTTGAAATTTACAAAGTGATTTCAGAAACTGTAGTCCCACTTTACTACACTTTACAAAAAAACAGACCTCAGACCAGACAGGTTTTTTTCATCTGGCTTTCCAATATTATGAAAGTAAGTTTGCCTGTCTGGGTATGTCAGGATTAATGGAGATCAATATAAAATGACTGTGCCCTATCTTAATTTTATTTGTATCTAAAAAGTGCAGGTTAAACCAGAAAATACTTGAAACAGCAGCAGTGTGAAGACCTTGACTGCAGGTGATAATGCTATAAAACTGTACAATGTGCAGTAGATGTACCAAATCTGATTCTCAAATTTATTCAGAGGCGTAAGACTTTGCAGAAGAACCAAGTTTTACAGCTTAATTGAAAGAAAAAGGAGTGTGATCTTCTATAAGTAAAAATAAAAATTTCTATAGCAAGATTAAAATCTAGAAAATACTTTTTTCTTTAAAAGTAAGTTGAGAACGAGGTTTATTTTATTCTTTTTTTTTTTCATGCACATCAAGATAAGGAAAAGCAAGTAAAGCTACATCTGTACACTCACTTCTGAGTGTATGCTGGTTGCATCATGGCAGACATTTAGAAATCTTGTGATTTGTTGCGAGCTTTGAGTACAGATCATCTGACCAATCAATAAGCTGTTGCATAGCATTAATTTTTTTTTTACAATAAACTGTTACCATACCTTCCACAATTTTTTCACATCCATTTCCATGTGTTTTGGCTAATTTCTAATAATAAAAATAGTTCTTTGCTAAAAATTCCAGAAAAACTACTTATCCACATTATATGCAGGACCACAGATCACATCTTAAAAATTTCAGTTTCATTCTCACCAGCAACCAATGATCCATGTCCATGAATCACTATGAAGAAGGTCAGCCTTCTCAACTCTCAGGCATATTCTGAGGCATTTTTTTCTCATGAAGTAACACAGCCAACTATGTTATTCTTAATCTGTATATATAAAAATAGTTCTTCTGTAAAACTCCTACTTTTTTAATCACTTCATGAAATTAATGCTTTTGTACTAATGTTATGAAATATGAATAAATATGGAAAAAAATAGCATTACCAGCAACTTCTTGCTGAAACTAATTACTGCCCTTTGCAAGGGGATCTTGATTACAGTTATTCTGTTTCAAAGCACCTTTAAAAGAACACTAGTGTCCTAGTATAAACTCAGCCAATAGCCAAACATTCAATTTTCAACTTTTTGAATATTTATTTTTTCTAACTGTATCTATCATACTCGTTACTGATATCAGAATTTAATGTACTATGGATGGATGCAGAGTATTAATCTCATCTTTTTCTGGGTCATGGCAGATCAAAACACTTTCAAAACTGGAGGCAATTGAAACATATCTGTAGGGTTACAAGGGATATTCTTCTAGTGGGCAGGCAATAATACATTAACCAACGGATTTTTTTTTAATTATTGTTTTTCTTTATCTAATTCACTGAGGATATGGATTTGATTTGGTATAAAATGATATTTTCTGTAATTTATATAAAATAGTTGGGTTAAAATTATATACAATCTATCATTGAAATGCAAACATGCGTTTTCATGCAGAACAAACACTTTGCTGTCACTTGTTACTAATCTGAAAAAAAAAATCCTTGAAAAACCCCTACAACTTAACATTTTTAGGAGATATCACAGTATCACTGAGATTAGCACATTGACACTCTAACCTAGAAAGGGAGACACAGTTAATTCTTTTAAAAATATTTAATGTTAAACCAGGTGACTTTTTTTTTCTCAGAATGAAAAAGCAACAAAAATAAAGAGTATATGGAGAGGTTGCCCTTAGCTGAATCTTTGCTGGATTGTTCACCTGGGATACTGTTATATTTGGGAAAAAAATTTTTTTTAAAGGAATTTCTGGAAGAATCTGAGTTAGAAAAGAAAGAGATAGACTGCTCAATGCAGTCTATAATTAATCTTCCGTGTTTGTCTTTTAGGCTGCATTCATTATACATCACTGAGTTTGTATGTGTCATCTTGAAAAATCAGGTAGCATAAAGTAGGCACTCAAAAAGTGATTGTTATATAATGAATCACTTTATACAGATAGACCATCAATGCATTTAGGTTCATAATTAGAAAAACATTTTTAACATTAAACTAGTAAGTCTCTGGAACTGCCTTCCAACCAAAGTGCTGAGAACAAGAAACCCAAGATCTTTTCGTTAATACAAATACAACTGTTACATGAGTTTTAAAGGATGCTACCTGCCATAGTCTAAAGGAAGGCACATACTACATACTTCGGAACATTTTGGGCATACGATTTAATAGCATATAAATATCAGGTATAATGTACTCTAATTTGGTTCCTAGTTCAGTGTTGTGCCTTGCATACGTCCTTTAAAAATGCCTGATGAATTATTAGTATTTGTACTGGGTTTACATGGCAAGGTTTTGGCAGCGGGGGATCTGCAATAGTGACTTCTGTAAGATGTCAGAAGTTGCCACCATGTTGGGTAGAGTCAATGTCAGCAGGTTCTAAGATGGGCTTGACACTGGCCAAGTGATGGTGGTAGCACCTCTGTAATAATGTATTTAAGAAAGGGTGAAAACTGCTGAGCAATAGCAGCTGTGAGAGAGGAGTGAGAGTATGTGAGAGAGGAGTGAGAGTATGTGTGAGAATTAGCTCTGCAGACAACAAGGTTCGGAAGTAAGGTTTTGTCCCTCTTTTAGCAATGTAAACAAAGCCAGCATTCGTGTGAACTAAGATACTCTTATACTATTTATTATACTCAGATACTAAGAGGTGTAATATTTCTTATACTGTTGATTAAAAATGAAGTTGTTTATATGATATCATATGAAGCAATTTTTGCGTTCCTATTTTGTCATCAGCAAATAAAAAAAAAATCAGATTATAAAAAAGTTATGAAATGCAGAAATTAAGGTTGCTTCCATGGATTAGAAACACTGAAAACTAGGCAAGATTTCAGGCAAAGAATTCCCAAATAGTAATGCCATTTCTAAGATTTTTTTTAAAAAATTATGATTAAGACATCAATAGCTTTGCTATATTATTTTGATAAAGTATTGCTTTGATATTCCTGCTTTACAGAATAGTTTATGTATAATGTGAAATTATTCACTTATTCACACTTTTCCTAAATGATTTTTTATTTCTTAGTGAATTCCTGGCTTCAAACTATGGCAAGTACTCACATAAAGCCACAATTTATTCCAGTTCTAAATACCTACCTTACACATGGCTAATTCCTTTTAAGTCAAAAGCACAGACTAGAAGTTCTTTACTGGTACTTCTACTTCTGCAGTTCTCTGTTACCATTCAACCTCATGTTTGTAGTTCTTATTCAGAAAATGGATATGAAGCCTTGCCTTTTAAACACTTTGTTTGTCAAGGTTAAAAAAACCCCAACAGAATATATTTGACATTTTTTAATTAAAAACAGTCCAAGCTTTTTCTATGAATCTCTTCATTGTTTTCAGTCTTGTTGGCTTGACAAATTACTTTCTTTGCTTTCCAAAGCATGCCCTTTGTCCCTTTGTCAACTGAATGTTTGTTTATTCTTCACTTTAATTAAAACTGGTGAACCTTGATTACTGGCATTTTTTGTTTTATGCACCATAATATGCCTTCAGAACTTTGACAAACCAGGACTGAAATAATATAATTTCTCATTAGTAAGGTGGATAGCTGGTGGAGAGCCAGTGCAGCTATCACATCCAGGACATAAGCTGTTATATTTGGCTTCTTCCATTTTTAATCATTTCTTCTCAGAATTTAATAACCAAGCACACATCTTTACATAAGAGACCTATGCCTGAAATGACCATATGTTCCATCAATTTAATCTCTCCCTGATCAACAATGACAGTCAAAGAAAACATGGGCTATGTCTGGACCATATGAAACAGAATTTTGTCCTTTGTCCGTCAGTGGTAGCTGCTCTACTCTGGCCTGGTTGCATACCTTCTCAAGTCTCCAGTGTATCACATTTGTTCACTTCAACAAGCCCATTGTGAAGCATTTTTTCCTCAATAGATTTGGTGCTTATATTCTTCCAGTGTTGAATTTTGTTTACTAGTCCAGGTATTCAGCACCTGGCTTCAATTTTAAAAATATTTTATACCACTTTTATGTGTTCATCTGAACTGCATTGTCACTTTGAGTTGTATTTGTAGTTATCTCATAAATTTCAAAAAGAAACAATTCATATGAAACCATCTTTTTTCAAAACACAGCTAAGAGTAGTATCAGGTTCTGCATCCTGTCTTTTTTTCTGTTTTTTCTGTTCCGGTGAAGAAATTACCCTGAAATCTTCTTCTAAAGTTTTCCATGTTCTCCTTCTGTGTTGTTATCATTATCATATGCTGGTTGAATAGATTTTAAAATCCTTTTTTTTCCTCCCAACCAACTGAATAACAAAGACATAGATGGAAAATTCCTCCAGAATTACAGGTCACAGAGAGGGAGAACTTTGCAGAGTTATGAGCAAATGAATGACAGTCTTAAGAAGATCTATGAAACTTTCTGTCTTTTGCCCTTTTAAGATTTTAAGGTAACTGTATTTTTTATTTTTTCTTTCATTTCACTTTCTTTGCATATTAAAAATAAGGTTTCAGAAAGTGAGTTAGTTTACCCTTTTAAAAGATAAAATTCTTAAACTTATTAACTAAAAAAATTCACCCTAATGAGATGTATAATACATGCAATATTATGTGAATTCTACCTATATGTAACCTATTTTATATACACAAATTCTGCATATAAGAAATTTATATTGCAATCCTATCACAAGAAGTGATCAAAAATAGAAAGTACATATTACTGACATGCAAAAATTATTTAACTTTAAATATTTTTAAACTGTCGTATTAAGAAGTCTGCAACTCTGCTGCTTTCTAAAAATAATTAAAAAAATCCAAAGGCATTTTTAAAGGTTTTGTGTTAGTAAAGATCTCAAGGAGGATATCAAAGATTTCTGTTTAGAAAAATATTTCTACCAAATATCATCACTTTAATAAGATATTTAAGAATTCTCTTTTTTTTTACATTTCTTTTTGGAACAAAAGCCTGCACATTTTCTGCAAACAAGGCTTAGGCTTGAAGTCCTCATTAGTCTTTGGTAAATATTTCAAAAACTTGTTGATTTTAGGCAAAAGTATGTTAGAAGATGATGAGTAAGCCAGTCATAAAATAATTTTTAAAAAGCTGTAATCATAAATACATTAGTAACAGTCTGGGGATAATAAAATTATCATAAGATGGAATTTACGATTCCTTTTAAAGGAGTTGTGACTGCTCAAAAGGTAATCGAGTTCTTAGTTAAACTTGCATTGTACATCAGGGTTACTTCGATCTGAAAATATGAGTGTTTCCTAAAGGAAGCTTTTGGAATTTGTCAAGACAGAAAAAAAATCTGAAGACAGAATAATAGAAATCAGAAACTATGTCCTGTAAATTTAAGTTTTTATGCCTCAGACTGCCTTTTCTCATACAGTTTGAACTACAGCTCTGAACAAGCATCACAGTGTCATCTCTTTGTAATGGGACAATGTATCATGGGATACTTGGATACCTCTGCAAGATGAAAAGTTGTCTGCTTGAGGATCCTAGTCAGTGGAAGAGACTGGGGATATGCTCTCCTGTGGAGACTGAAGACATGGACTCCAGCAGAGTTTCATGCCAAAAACTTCTTTACTGTTGGACACCCTTTTACTGTTGGTTCCACAGTTTATATAGACTACATCTTTTGTTCTCACACTACTAACAGGATTGGCTGGATTTGAACATCGCCACCCTCCGACTGGCCACCATGTGTTACCCTCTGGGTGGCCACTCCCCTCTACGCTCAGACCGAGCCCAGGATGCTCTGGCCGATTCCAGGATGTTCGAGCCCAGAATGTTCTGGTCGACCCCAGGACGTTCTGGCCTAGCCCAAAACCCTTTACACCAACACTCTCCAGTTATTCTTTTTCCAAATAACAATATTTTCCCTTTTATATGGTTGATTGTTCTATGTAAACTGAAATTGTCCTAGGGAATATAGGTATTTTTAATAAAAATACTCTATTGTAAATAATTTTTTCTAGGATCCAAAAAAGTTTTGAACAGAAATTTTTCAACTAGATCTAATGAGTTCTTCAAAGACTGGGTATATTACAAAAGAATCTAAAGACGACAGTTTGTGACATTACATTACTAAATAAATGTTACGCAAGAAATGCACTAATTTCCTGTAGACTTTAGATGTTTATTAAAGTGCACAAATAATGAGCTGGAGCAGGCAATGCACTGGGGAAGGCTGAGAGAACTAGGTTTGAAGCTAAGGGGAGGGGAAAGTTTATTTTCTGTTTTCAGCCTTCTGGAGGTGGCAATTTCAGAGAAGGCACAGAAAGATTCTTCCCAAAAGTGTGTGGTGAAGGGATTGGATGCAATAATCACAAGTTGCAGCAAGGACAACTCCAACTAAATCTAAGGAAAAAGTTGTTTTCCAATAGGTGTGATTAAAAATGGGAACAAGATGCCCAAAAGGGCTGTCCAATATCTGAACCTAGACACCTTTAAAACATGCTTTGACAAGGCCGTGAGCAGCATGATCTAACTATGAGGCTAATTCTGCTTTGAGCAAGTGACTGGATTTTATCCCTTCTAAAGGTTGTTCCCAGCCAAAGTTATTCTATGATTCACTAAACAGAAACAATTCATACTGAAATTTACAAAATATTAATTTATCCTTTAGTCATAGAGCTAATTGACCAGCCAACTACAAATGGTTTCCAAAGCAGTACATGCGTATTTAAAGAAAGGAAGTATTAGTTTATACTTTGAAGCACAAATTAACTTAATTGGTATGTTGATGTTAAAGAAGTGGTGGGATAAGAGGATGGGTGTGGAGTGGGAGAAGAAAATAAGAAGATGGATTATCCTGGAAAAAAATTAAAAGAATGTTGGCTCTAAATGCAATATGTACAAGCAAAAAACCCTGTCTTTGTAGTGTAATCTGAAGCCCAGAGTACTCAAAAAGGAAAAAAATTCTGGGTAAATATGTGGAAGGAGAAAGACTTCTGCTAGTCATCTGACTGAAGGAAGTGAACTTTTCAGAGTAAGTTAATTACAGTATAAATAGATCGAGAATATTTTATCTTTTCTGTTCTATTTTCTTCTTTCCTTAAAAAAAAAATGTAGCTGCTTTTTCAATTTTGGATGCTGAAAATTAATATTTTTATTTGCTTTTCTCTTATTTGTCTGCCTAAAGTTTAATTCAAATCAACCAGTTAACCAGGTGTCTTTGACACAAGAATGCCCTAAACTAATCATTAGAGTGTTAGGACACCTTAATAAGTGTCAAAAAGCTCCAACGTATTATTTCTAGTATCTAAAAGATAATAGATTACAACTTCTGGTTGCAAGTGCTGACTTAAGAGCTAGTATCATACTGGAGAATATAGAGAGAATCTTTCAGTAATTGACTAATGACAAGGAGAGTCATCTAGCATATTTCAAGGAAGAAAGATCTGAAGTT
The DNA here is from genome assembly GCA_009867235.2 of Psittacus erithacus. Taxonomy (NCBI): domain Eukaryota; kingdom Metazoa; phylum Chordata; class Aves; order Psittaciformes; family Psittacidae; genus Psittacus; species Psittacus erithacus. The sequence goes on from WYDI02040529.1 coordinate 23,376, forward strand.
TGAAACCATTGGAACACTTGAGACCTGAACGTCCTGACAAAATCTATGAGGGAATTTTTATACAGCAGATACTGTATCCACAGCCTTGGGCAGATAAATTCCTCATCTGTGTACTGTCATTCAGCTATCTGCTCCTTTGTCAAACTAATTTCAAAGCAAATTAGTAGAAATATGCATAGAAACATGCTGTAGTTTCTCTACAATTACTCTAAATGAGTAATGCCAGGCTATGAAGCTTAAAATACCATTAACTGTTAAAAGGTGTGGCAAAAATGAAGAATGTAGAAGTTACAGTATACACTCATGTGATGTTCATTTTAGAAATGAGTTGATTATGGCAGAGAAAAGATTGGTGTCAAAATTTAATACGGAAACCATGAAAAATTTTTGTATGTTTATGACATTTCCAAACGTTCCCAGAATATCATAGAATCATAGAATGGTTTCTGTTGGAAGGGATCATCTAGTTTCAACACACCTGCCGTGGGCCGAGACACCTTCCACTAGAACAGGCTGCTCAAAGGACTAATATGTGCACTTTAATTTCCATGCTGTTCTTCCAGAAAGAAATAACTTAATCTTCTAATTTCTGATAGGTTTGCTTCAGCATTGTTGCTTGCTACATTTGATGATGAATTTTGTTTGTTTGTTTTTTCTGAAAGAGCACAATTGATAACTTCTGTGTTAGGCACAGTCTTAGTGCAAAACCCAGGTAATTCATATAGGTCACTCATCCACTCAGGATAAAATATGTAGTGGCTTATCAAAAAACATAGCATATGGTTACCAAATTACTTAACTATATTTTGTCTACTTGACTGCAAAGAGCTTCATATATGTATACATACATGCATACAAGCACACAAACATGCCCATATGAAAATGTGTATATATATGTACTTATACATTTACTTTGGTTTATTTCTGTTTTCTCTATTTCTTTTGCTTTGTTTTTTTTTTTTTTTTTTTTCGTTTTTCTTCTTTTGTGGAAAACCAGCATACTGCCAGTATGCATAGGACTGCCTAGGAGTCTT
>WYDI02040529.1:24509-43756 GCA_009867235.2 Psittacus erithacus
GTTTTCTCTATTTCTTTTGCTTTGGTTTTTTTTTTTTTTTTTTTTTTGTTTTTTTTTTTTTTTGGAAAACCAGCATACTGCCAGTATGCCTAGGACTGCCTAGGAGTCTTAGGTGTAAGCTGGAAGTCTACATTGCTGAATTGACATTCTACCCTATGCACTATAAGGTCTTCATGAAGCCATAAACAAACAGCAAGGGTGGGAACAGTTTTTGTACCTGTATTATTGCTGGCACTTGATAGAATTGCTGTATTTAAGGAGAGCTCTATTGGTTACACCATATGTTTTGCAATCATTAGTAAATAAGTTATAATGCCTACAGAGGGAAACTTAAAAATCTGAAAAGTTAATGCTATTGTTTTGACTTAAATAAGACTGAAAATAACAAGATTGAAAATGTCCAATTGAATTATTTTAAAATGTCAACTCTCTGCCTAATAAAATAACTATGAGGACAACCGTTACTTTTAAATATGTTTTCATACATTTGAAATAAATGTTCCCATGACAAAAGTCTGACAAATCTGTAAGCTCATTTCTAGTTAGAGAAGGCAATCTGTTAATAGTGATGAAGAAAATGAACAAATATTAAGAATTTTTACTTTGCGTATTGTAAAAAAGATATATATATATAGATAGATATATATAGATATATACCTTACCTGGATATAATGGAACATTTCCCATTCCAAAAGAAGCATTAGAAAACACCTTTAGATAATCAACACTAAGTAAACAGACATCTGAAAATTTTCACTTTATCTTCAATCCAGGAGTGGGCTGAGGAAATATTAAGGTATTAGTTTTAATATTTGAATATGAGATAAATCCTAGCAAAATGTTAGTGCTGTTCCAGTTTTTAGAAATAATAAGTTGAATGAGCAGTAAGAGTAAGCTAGTCAGCATGATAAAAAACTTTTAGAAATAGAAAAATTAATCTGAGATGGTGTTCATATTTATGTTTGTAGTAGAGGTTAGAAAGATGATGAATCTGAAAATCAATGTTGTTTTCTTGAAAAATGCAATTACTCTGATTCAAATATTAAGATGTTTATGAGGAATTTGTCATGCTACTTTATGATAAAAATGTCATATACTGCATGACAAAATGCATTAATGCTATCTTCTATGTGCAATAAGATTTGAAGCTAGTTAAATCCTGGATATGTCCCAGTTTAACCTCATGTACTTCCACTAGGCATTTTCAACAAAATCAAAGGGTGATTCAGCCAAACAAAGTTCTTAGTTTTAGGAGTTCCTTCCTTTTTCCTTCAGCTACAAAGGAACCTGGATAATATAGCCTGCTTCTACATCAGTGAGCAATGCAGTCCACTGTTAGCGCATTTTTGTAGCATAAGTGTTGGGCTTGAGGAATTCTTGCCCATGTGGTATATGCTTTGGGGGAAAGGATGACTTTTTAAAATGTTTTATTCTCTCCATTGTCCCAGTTCTGGATAGAAAGCACTTTCAGATGAGGAAAACAAGACATGGCTGAGACTAGTGGCTGGAGGCTGAAGACAGACAACTTCACAGGGGACAAAAGAAAATTTTTAAGCAATTAACACTGAGACTAAATCTGAAATGTAAGTGATGACTTTCCGAAACTTGAAGACCTTAGGTAAAGACTGGAAACTATGTGAAGTAGGAACTATTATACTTTTATACGCTGAAGTATGGGTGAGAAAAAATTGTATCTAGGTAGAATATAATCATCAATGTCATATACAGCAAACTATGCTGAATGGCAAAAAATATTTCTTGATCTGGAACTCCGTGAAGAAAAAGACCCCAGTTTTTTATTAGTTCCTGCACAAAAGAGTAATTTGAAAATCTAAGAGAAATTTCAGTTGAGATTTATAACAAGATGCAACAGGTGGCAAAGTGGGGAAAGGAAGTAAGGGCAGTAAATTAAGATAACTTATTTTACATATGAAGCAATTATCACAAATAACCACTTGCATGGCAATGCTAGATTGAATTTGTCATTCTTAGACAATAAACTTTGCATATGTCACAGTAACAAAAATTAAAACCAAGTCACTGATATATAGATTTTCAAATACTTGCCACTGTTATCCACTGAAAATAGATGAATTAGTATTATTGTGTGCACACTTGCCTCTCCAAGAGAAGTTGGAAAAGCAAACAATAATCTTTTCTGAAGATCAGTATCATTTTTTGAAAGACATTAATATTCAGAGGTCTTGACATTTAACTAAGAAAAATTATTATAAAATATGAAGCTTGAAAATCCAGTAATCTTTAAAGAGTATTACTCTCTTAACTACTTTAAAATAGAAGTATTTTTTATTTATGTGGAAATCCTGCATAAGAAATTGTGCCCTGAGCATGTGCTGTTCAACATTAAAATACCACTGGAATTAGTTTCAATTAAAAAAATTAATCTGAAATTAGTTAGTGAGCATTCTGACAGAAATTTGATTGTTGATATTCTGAACAGTTCACACTGGGTTTTTATGGGAAAACATAGAAGTTATATTATGTTTCCATTCTTATTTAGTATGGATGGCCATTTTGATCAGAGTTAGGAAATTGTTTTCCTCCCAGTTTTATGCTAGTAACATTACTGCGCATATTTATGGGATTTTTTCCACTGAGAAAGAAAAAAATCTTTAGTCTCTTAGTATATCCCATTTCTATGCCCATCAAAGTCAAGGATTTGCTTGAGAATCCACCTTGTTCCATCAATATGACACAAAAAGTTCTTCACCTGCATGTATTTATAAAAGTGCATGGTCAGTAGTAAAGCAAGGACAAATAAATAGCAGATGTCTAACTGTGCTCTAGGATCAATAAATTATGCAAATAGGCCACACAACAGTTTTAACTCTGTAAAGTTTTTCTTGTAGAGCAAGAAGCCCCAAGGATAATGCCAAAATGTATCCTTGTGTGTGACTTTGAATCTGTTAAGTTTCCAGCAACACTATTCGTCATGGAAACCTGAATAGGAAGAGGTACAGCATTTAAATATTAAATCTCAAAAATATATTAATATAAATATAAATTAAAAAGAATAATGTAAATAAGTATATATGACGTGTATGTGTGTATCCGTGCATCTATATATATATAATATGCCACTGACATCATAACTGTAGCTGGTAGCCATTAAGTCATTACCATGTGCATAGTATGCTTTATGGCATTCATGGCTAGCTCCTTACAGTCTCAGAGCCTTAAAGAAACTTTACCAAGTCTGATTGCTGTTTTCTCTTTCTTGCTGTCTTCTTGAGACAGTAATTGTAAACCCCATAGCAGACTGGAACTGGATGTTTTTGTCCTAATGAGCAGCTTTAGACAGTATTTGGAGTGCAGAAAGAAGAGGCTAAAGACTAACAGATATTCTAGGAGCTGGATTCACCATCCTGTTTCTGGCAGCACACACTTGTGAACTATGCTAGGAAGGCAGAACACATTGATATGGCTTAGTCTAGCTAAGTCACACAGAGGGAAGATTATAAAAATATATAAAGAGATAAGAGCAACAGCCTGACGATTGTCCAGATTCTTCCAAAATGTTATGATTCTGGTTTGTTGGAGATTCCAGCCAAAATGAGGACTTTGCTCATTTCAAAGGCGAAGATTTCCTATAAATCAAAGTAAATATTCTGGGCTTCTGCACGTTCCTGTGTTTCATTATCTAATAAGCTTAAAACCCAACACCTAAAAATCCATGATACAATTTGTTCAATTAAATTCACTTGAGCCATGCACTTTCCTAGCAGTTTAAATTAAGCCTTTATGTATGCTCCCAATATAGGACACTGATGATAACTAATCAAGCATTCAGGTAAGCCTATGACTTCCATTTAATGTGGTAACTGACAAACACAACCTCCATGTGTTTCAGGCAACATTTTGAGAACCACAACATTTGTATAGGTCTGCATACTGTTTTTTTTCTAATAAATTTGATTCCCTTTAGCTGTTAAAACTAGATAATTTGTTCTGGAAATGATGTGACACTTCCATTAAGATCTGAACGTTACTCACATGCTGTACAGTAGAGCATAAAAAATAGACCTGTCTTGCACAGGTTTGCAATACACAATGACAGCAGAAAAATGAAACAGGAAATAAACTTGTGGTAATGCAATGAGCATGTAATGAACATAAACCATCAAAGTTATAAAAGTGTTAATAACTGTTTATTAAATATGAATGTTCACGATTTCCATCAGATAAGTCTGTTTCATTTATCACAGTGTTCTTTGGTGACAATGAAGGCACAACAATGAAGACAATTTATTTGACTTCATTATCTAAACTGCTGTGCTTTAATGCCCCCACTGTCCTAGCTTTGCTCATGTTTCCTCTCAAGGATACCATTATGCATCTGCTATTTTTCTGGGTTTTGTTGTTATTTTTTTTAATTTATTATTTGGTTTGATAGTTATAAACCACTAGCAATACTCAACTCCTTTCTTAATTTTCCCCACACATATCAATTTCAACACTTACATTTATAGATATTTGTAAAAGACAAAGTAGATCCATTCTTTATAGATACTACTGTTACCTTTATTATTATATTTATTTTTGAAGCAACAATTGCACAACGTATTTGGATTCAAATAATGAAACATGAAGGTTCATATAAAATTATAAAATAACCACATGAAAAATCATCATATTTCTGAGGATGCAAGGTCACAGGAGCATCAAGGAAAAAACAATGAACAGGAGGATATAAAAAAACCCTTATGCAAAATATGGAAGTTTTATTCTTTCAACTCTAGGTCTTTTAAATTATTTTATACTGTTTTCTTTTCCAGATTCAATATCATCCTACCATTCCCTGATAAATGCTGACATATCATTTGCAAAAACTATTTACATTACCCTAAAATGACCCTACTCAGCGCTTGCCAGGCTGCACCTGGAGTACCATGCCCAGTTCTGGTCCCCACAATTCGAGAAAGATGCAGACAGACTGCAGAGGGTCCAAAGGAAGGCCACAAAAATGTTCAAAGGGCTGGGGAACCTGACCTTTGAGGAAAGACTGAAAGAGTCAGGTGTTTTCTCCCTGGAGAAGGCTCAGGAAGGACCTCATCAGTATTCCAGTGCTTGAAGGGAGACTAGAAAGATAATGGAGGCTTTCTCTTCATAAGGAGCTAATGGAGAAGACAAGGACAAAGAGTGCAAGCTTCAGTGGGAAAGATTTCATCTCAACATGGGAAAGAAGTTTTTTACATTGAGTTTAATTATTCACTGGAACAATCTCCTCAGGGACGTGGCAGGGTCCTCACCATAGGAGGTTTTCAAGGTGTGGTCAGACAAGGAGCTAGATAATCTCACCTAGGATCCCTTTGCCCTGAAAGGTTGGACCAAACAACCTTTTGAGGTCCCTCCTAACCTATTCTATGATTCTATGAAATGAACAATCTACCTCACCGTATATTGTCACCAAAATTGTTTTGAGTGATGTTACCATAAATACCTCTGTGTTATCATGTATTTTATAAGCATCATAATACTGTTGCTTCATGGTTTTAATTTTTGCTTTGTTTTGGGTTTTTTGTTTTGGTTTTGTTTTGTTCTTTTTTTGTTGTTGTTTTTCTGTTTGGGTTTTTTGTCTTTTCGGAGGTTGGATTTTGGGTTGTTTTTTTTTTTTTATTTGTTTTTGTTTTTTTAAAGGATACTCTTTGGTGACAGGGAATCATAACACTGACAATCTTGGAGGGTGTCCATTAGAACGGAAGTAGAAACACGAGTATTTCAATCAGACAGAAAAGGGCAACATATTTTTATGATACCTGCATTAATCTGAAATAATGAAACTAATTGCAGATAACATGCTTTTATTCTGGCCAAACCTGTAAATATCTAGAAAGGGCAGGAATCTCCTTCAATAAGCACAACTTATAGCTGAAGAGTAACTAAAACAGAACACTTTATCAACCTTACTTATGGTCAGAGCTCATCGTAGTGCTGCTTTTCTTAGAGAGAGACCAGTTAAATTGCAAGTCACAAGTGCATTTAACAATTAAGCATTTGAAATTAACACTAGATTTTGTGCTTGTAGGCAGAGGTTGTATATGATAATGGCATGGCCTCATGCTGTTTAATAGGATTACATCAGGCACAATACTTTAAGAAAATGCACACATTCAAACCGCCACCACAAAGAATACACTGGGTTTCTCATTTTAAAATCTCTCTTTTTATTTTTTTTAACTTTGTAAAATGTAAATTCTGGACCAATTGCCCAGAGGCATTACTGAAAAGAAATTAAATTTTGTGGGAATAGGTGAGAGTTTCTTCCTTGTCTTTTCAAAATTTGAAGTGGAAATTCCAGAACTATTAAATATACATGTGTGATAAGCAGGATCTCGTTCAACAGAGCAAGTTAAAAGAATAGGTACAAATTTCCCGTAACATAGTTGTAGATGGGAAAAGAAAAATTACCTCTCTAACTAATCTTAAGAGGAGTAGAAAATAGTTTAAATTCTGACCTTATAAACAGAACTTTGTGGTTCCAGATCTCTACAAAGCTTTGGAATGTTAAATTCCATTTACCTATTTCCCACATATCAAAATCAAGATAGAAACAGGCTAAATATTCCAGAGAGCACAGAGTTCAGCATGAGCTCTCATATGCCTAAACATGAGTGCCTAGTTCCCATTGAGATACCTTGCAGTATCTAGGATACCTTCACTGGGCAATATGATGTGAGTTACTTCCTAGAGAGTCACATGTGAAATTAGGTGTGATGGCTTAGAGAGTCTGACATTATTCTAAATTATCTCTTCAATGTCTGGTCAAAAGCGCAGTTTAAATGCATCACACAACATTCTTTTTTTCTGCTACTTTGTTCGTGTGTAGGAATAATACAGAATAAAAACATTTTTGTTTTCTTCGAAGGTTTTAGTTTTTATTTTTCTGAAATTCTGATATTTGATCTTGAGATTAAAATATTGTGAAAAAAACCCAAACCCCTGCATCCGTAACAAAATCTGAAACAAAATTATTTTATCTCATATACAGCTTGAAAAGCCTGTACTTAAAAAGTCTTGAATCTTTCCTATGAGCATCCTCAAGAACTGCATTTGAATCTTTATCTGAAATTCATGCTTCAAGCACATCTCTGGTTTAGACTCATTCTTACTCAGTGTAAGAGAGAAACTGAGAGTGAAACACTATTAATCCTGGATGCTGATTGCATCATTTCTCCTGTTACACCTAATCTGTGGAAACTGACCTCACTTTCACAGAGTGTCTCACTTAGTCAGCCTGTCTCACTAAGGCTATCCTGACTTGGGAACAATGGTCGGAAAAAAGATACCTTTTTTTTTGCAGTATGACAGAGGAGAAAAGAAAGAAGTTGTTTTTGCAAATGGAATTGAGACAAGGAAACCACAAAAAATAATCTTTCTGATCTTAAAAACAAAAAGTCTTGCTAGATAAACTTGATCATTCTTGTGACTGGAGTTACAGAGCTAATGTATGAAGGGAATAGGCCAGGTGTAATAAGGATTTAATTTATGAAAATATTTTACATCATCTATCAAAATCTTCCCTGAAAAATCAATTCAAGTTGGGCTGGATAGAGCAGCCACTCTGGCATCTTCTATACATTGCTAAAGCTAAAATATTGACATCACATTCAATTTAGATAAGGCACAGCGGAGAACTGGGCTGTAAGCTCAGAGAACTGTTCTGAATATGCTATGAGCAGAGGCTGAACAAACCAGTAATCTTTCCTATCTCTTCGAACTTTACAGATTTAATAAGACTGAGATACAGATAAACTCTTGTTTTAGTATGAGAAATCATTGTTATGGCCACCACATAGTAATACACTGCATTGTATATATCACAAAGACTTGTGAAAGGATGTACAAACGAGCATAGCCAACAAGTCAAGGGAAGTAATCATTCCCCCTGTTCAGCACTTGTGAGACCACATGTGGAGAAATATGTTCAGTTTTGCGCTCATTGGAGCAAAAAGGCATTTGCAAGCCCAGAGGAGGGCAAGCAGGAAGGTCAGGAATTAGGAGAGTCTGAGGGAGCTTGCTCAGACTTCAGAAGAGTGAGATGAGGAAAGATCTTGGAGCTATCTGCAGCTACCTACGAAGCCAGACTTTTCTTGGAGGTGCAGGGTGGAAGAACAGGAGATAAAAGACACATGTTGCAATATGGGATATACAGATGAGGCACAAAAAAACCTTTTTTCACCATAAAAGTGGACAAATACTGGCACAGGTCACTCAAAGAGGATAAGAAATTTTCATCTTTTGAGATATTAAAAATTTGGTTCAACAAGACCCCCAAAAACTTGATCTAATTTTGAGTTCAGGTTTGTTTTGACCAGATGGTCAGATCAGAAGACCTACAGTGGTTTCTACAAATCCAAAATGTTCTGATTTTATGATCTTCCATTCAAGAAAGGTAGATAGCCAGTGACAATCCTGTCATAGACCTCCATCATCAAATAAATGCACTAGTTGTCCCCATTACTCCACCATTTTTATCCTTAAAGTATCTAATAATGAGTTTTGCTGGGTTTTTGTTTTTTCGGGTTTTTTTTGTTTGTTTTGGGGTTTTTTTGCATCTTTTACTTTCATTGTTAGCTTATTCTTATTTTCTTGTTTATGGAAACAAACACAATGCCTGAATGTTTTAAATTTTCTTTCAAAGATACAATTGGACACCCATTTTTTACATTTATGCATAATTAGAAAATGAATATGCTATCCCCCCCTTCCTGCCCTTGATCCTCATGTACTGATACACAAAATAAAAGTTAGAAATTTTCTGTTCACTTTTTTTCATATGCTGATACAATCAGTCACATAAGATGCAGTTGATGGTGTGGTAGTTTGCCAGAGATATCACTGGGACATAATTTCACCTCCTTGTGAGTATCCAGTTAAGTTTATTTTAGTTTTTGACTTCCTGACTTTAAAGTTTTGCTATTAGAGTGGAAAATCTTTTATGAATCCATTCTATCAGTTGAAGCAAGAATTTTATACAAGTGAATATAAATAAGTTTTTAGGTCTTTTAAATTAATGACTCCTTTAATAATTCCTATTCACAGGTGAAAAGTGGCTATCACATTTAGGGATGACAAAGAAAATTTTCTTCTCATCTTCTGTTCTTAAAGTTATCTGATTATTCTAAATTTTCTGATGCTGATACTCCTTTGCCTCAAAAATCACGTTTCTATCCAATGATGATAAAACCAAAAAAACAAAAAAACATGTAGGCATGTGTAGCATTCACCTCACCTACATCCTGGTATTTCAAGCCCACTCAGCCCTTCCTGTGCCTGTGGACACTTTGAAATCAATGTGTCTTGTCTAGAATCTGACTTCAAAATGAAACTGGTATCATAAAAAAACCTCACTGTTTCATATCAGGTAAAATTTAAAACTGCACTCAAAAAAAAAAAAAAAAAAGAAAAGAAAAAGCTATATTTTTTAACTCAGCTTCCTCTTTGAAGTCTGGCTTCAACCTAATTTTAAAGAATCTGTGGGTAAAGTCAGCAAGGTTTCAGATGGACGCTTGATTACTTCAGGCAATTCTGTCCTCAGCTCAACCCATAGAGATCTATTTGGATGTGGCCCCCAAGGAGATGTGATCACCTCTATTCCTCCTCCTCAGGAACAAACTCTCTTGCACAGGACAGAGGGAAAAAGGCGATAATAGATCTAAACCTGATGATTTTGCAGTAGATACTTCTGGCATTCTTTCAACCTGCTCTTACTTCATGCTTCTTCACCCATGTTAAAAGACCATGTTTAAAAAGAAAAGGAGAGATCTTTGAAAGCTGAATAGGGGCCTTGCCTTCAAGATAGCTTCGTAACAAGCATTTTCTGATAGCTCCTTGCTGCCTGCATTACCTCCCTCTGCTGAGTGATTCTTAGCTCTTAGAGCTCTTCTCTGAGCACATGATCAAATTCACTTAAAGAACTACATCTAAAGCCTGAGATTGTAAAGCTGTTATCACTACACCTATGAAAAAAAGCTATGATACATGATCTCTCTACTATTAATATTTCAAATGGTTTTCATTACAGAAAGAAAGCAAAATTAATTTTTTTTTGTTGCTGCTGTAATTAACATAGAAAGCTTTAACATAAGCTTTAAGAAACAGCAGAATGTTTTGTTTTATATTGGTTCAGCTTCCACACTCCGCATAGCTAGTATTTATTATTCCTCTGAGCTGAAGTTCAATTGTCTTCTCCTTTGATATTTTTTGATAAACCAAACTTTCTTCATGGAATACCTGTGACATGATGACAGTTCAGGGAGAAGGCAGGCTACATTATGTGACGGAGAATGCAATGCAACCAGGCCCAGAGGAAAATAGAGTCATGATGGAGGGACAGAACTCTTCCATGGTACCAGAGCAGTTTGGAAAAATATGTTGACATTGAACTGAATAGACAAAAATTCTTTCCCTTTAATGTGGTAAAACTAAATGCTTCAGTGTTGGATGAAATCAAAGATAACACCTTGGGGTTTTTTCCCTTCTCTTTTTCTGAAGAAAAAGGAAATAATTTCAGGAGGTTTCTGAGACAACAATTGTTTTTCATAAACTGCATTTTCCACGAAGTAACAAAGTAAATACTTAAGGAAGCCAGAGCAGCATTAAGAATATATACAGTTGTTTGATAGCATTCAAATAAAATTAACTTAAGGACTGTATATAGTATCTTACAGTAAAAAAAACTTAAATAACTACATTTTCTGCCTTGTCTTCATGACAGAGAGCTGACTTACTAGATATAAAACCTTGTTAAGGTTGTGAAGTTTAATGGATAAAAGTTTAGAGGGAAGTTCAAGTAGAATATGGTACAAATGCTCTTTGCTATGGAGGTAATGAGCTTTTTGATGTTTGTAAGTCAAGTCCTGATTTACAGAAAGTAAGCATTAAATCAAATTATTAGGCTGGTGGTAAAAAGGCTGTCTAAATTTTCTTTCAACTTTCAGGGTGCCCCAACAAAATTAAAAGCAGGTATTGTTAACACTGTTTAGCTGATATTAGCTGAAAATTCAGATGCTTTGAAAAAAAAATTAAAAAAATACTTATAACATAGGTAATTTAAAAAAAGGTAACCAGTAGTCAGGACTCTAGTTCAGGTGCCCACAGATTTTTCCTGGTCCCTAAAATGACCAATGGACACTCCTTATTGTTTGGGATTATTTTAGTATCAGGAGGATAAGTTTGAATAATCAATTGAACAAGCAAGGACTTTGTGCTGAAACATCAGATGTGGCATCTTATTTAGAAGTTTAGTATTTGTGCCAGTATTTTTTATTATTATGAAAAAAGATCCTCCGTTTTTGTAGAACACAGTATGCATAATGCTTTTGCATGCATGTTGCTTTTATTCTCTCTATTACAGGATTCATATCTGTGTCCATAGTTGTTTTTTTTTTTTATCTGCATTCTCACTTTATTTTAAAATAAAGGGAAAATAAGTTATCCTTTAAAATTAGAGTACAGAAGGACTCACATAATCTAATATTTTCTACAACAAAAAATAATTCTGTAGCTTCGAAATTTTCTGTTTTTCTCAGGTGGACATCATAAGTGTCACATAAAAATCAAAAATATTTCTGGGGTTTGCACATAAGTTTTATGGTTGAGACTTCTTCAAGGCTCTTTAATACCCATGGAGCAACTGAATTCACCTGCTTTCAAACGGCTTCTAATTTTATGTATCCCTTAGTTTTGTGTGAGATTTCTCAGCATGCTTAAATATAAATATGTTTAGAGTGCCTCTTCTGCACTTACTCCCCACCTACATCAAGACTCATTCTAGATCTGAGACCTTGCTTGCCCAAATTACATGTAAAGTAAGTCAAGCCACACAGTCTCTTACTCACTCCTCCCTATTCCTCCCTCAGCTCCCAGAGGGATGGGGAGGAGAATAAAGAAGAATAGAACTCCCACGGGTTGAGATAAGAACAGTCCAGTAACTAAGGTATAACAGAAATCACTACTGCAATCACCAATAATAAAAAATTACAAGGGAAATAACAGGGGAAGAGAATACAACCACTCACCACCTGCTGACAGATACACAGCCCCACCCCTGCAGTCATCTAAACCTTCGGGGTAACTGCCCCCAGTTTATACACTGGGCATGACGTGCTGCAGTACGGAATACCTCTTTGGCTAGTTTAGATCAGGTGTCCTGTCTCTGCTTTCTCCTGGCTTTCCCTCCTCCCTGGCAGAACATAAGGCTCAGAAAGTCCTTGGTCAGACTAAACATTCTAAGTAGCAGCTAAAAACATCGGTGTTATCAGTGCTGTTCCCAGACCGAAAGTCAAAAACACGGCACTGAACCAGCTACAAGGAGAAAAAATGACTGCTACTGCTGAAGCAAGGACAAAATACCGTGTAAAGGGGCAACCAAGAAAAGAGTTGAACCAGATAGAAAACCTGATCCTTTATGCTTAAATGAAGGGGGCCTGACTCTGGAGTACACACTTCAAGATTTCTCCTCTTTACCTCCTGGAATTAATGACAAGAAGCTTAAACTAAGCACCTTGGAGTGCCTTTTTGGGCTGCGGTGATCGTAGAGGTTGTTTCTTAATTTTAAGCAAGTACACTGGGTACCTAGGTTACAAACACACATTTCCATCTTTGATATTCATAACTTTTTTTTTTTGTATGCATCTGAATCTTTCTGTAGAAATGAGTTGAAATAAAAATCTTAGTATAGCTCCATAGACAGTGCTAAACTAATAATTCTTGCTTGTCTTCAAGTGGTTATGGAGCTTAATAAATGCTATTAAGTTGAAATATTCTATAAGGCTGAAAACTCAGTAAAACATATACAAATATTGTCAAGAAATAAATCAAACTGTGGTATGTTTTATACTGAATGTTGTGTATTACTTCATTTTTGACTATGACACTTCAAGTGTTGTCGGAGTTTCCTACTGATGTAAATAACTGAAAAGATAGTCTTCAGGATCTAGAATGTAATACATGCACACAGCTACAGAAAAGTATAAAAAATAATTATTTCTGCAGAAATCAACCTGCTTCCCTTTAGTTAGCATGGCAGCAGCATCTTTATTGAGTACTTGAATAGCTACAAAGAATGTGGCAGGGGAAATAAGACAACCAAAATGTCCCTAAATCTGTCATGCTGGATATGAGCTGAAGTCTTCATCTGTATGATTCAGAAAAAAATATAATAAGGTATGTAAATTTATTTTTTTTTTTTTTTAGAAGAATGGACTTCTGTTACCTCATACAGTAACCTGAAGTTCAATCAGGACACTCAGCATTACAATTCTTACCAGTTTTGTGGTTGATTGTTTTCCATGAGCCCCAAAGGGTTAATTCAACAAAATGGTTTTGTGTGGAGTTATATAGCATAACTGTCCTCATAGGGTATGAAATTATTATGTGACAATAAGTGAGCCTTAAGGCAGCCAAAAGAGAAATAAAGGAGGATGCAATTTTTAAACTCTCAATTCACTCCAAAATGAAGTAGTTTTCACCTCTTAGTGGTTTATAAAGGTAACGATATTACAGGCTATACTTTTAAAAGATATTAATCAGATGCCATTGATTTCAGTGGGAGCTGGATATTTAAATACCTTTAAAACTTTTGTCCAATATACTTGCACACTTTTTAATTACAAGGTTGGTTGCATAACTATTTATTAAAAAAAAAAAAAAAAAGAAAAAAAAAAAGAAAAAGAAAAAAGTAAAGAACAAGAGGAATGAAGGTTTTGACCCCGCTTCAGTAAGTTTCTGAGTATTTCCATATCTCTACTCATGTAAACAGTCACGTTATTGTTAGGACTCTGGGTGAAGCATAAAGTAATGTATGTGTTTAAAACCTGGGTATACCAGAATTTCTTTTCTATTCTTGCATGTGCAAATAGATTAGATATGAATATATTTGTAAATGCTGTGTTTTACCAATCTAATGACATTTTCAAAAGTATATATTCTAGTATATTATCAGAACATTTATCCTTTAACTTTAGTGAAAATCATTCAATGAGGATTTGATTGATAATTATAAGATTGTTTTTAGGCCAAAAAGAGATTTCTAAGAATGAAGGCTTTGTGATGCCCTAGTAAGTTTATGTAATTTAAAAATATTTTCAGTTTCAAGTCTTTTCCATATTAGAATTTAGAAATCCAAGACAGTTAAAGGAAAACGACAAGAAACTGTTCTTAAACCTGTCATGTTCCAGCGAGTTTGAACTTTAGAGTGTGTTCTCAGTGCCTTACTTCAGGAGGAGGAGGATGGGATACCCAGAAAATCAGAATAATAAAGGGGACATTTTATGTGTGGAAATACACTAGGAGTAAATTTACTTTAATAATGTTTATACTTTCACTTTCACACATTTTTTGCCATCCTTAGTGGAAGTTTCCACCCTATACTCAACTGACGATGCTAGCCTTTCAATTTTTGGCATAACAGCAGAGGCAAGGAGGGATGATATAGCTGAAGAATATGATCATTAACATCGACATGATTCCATCTTATCTTGTTTTTACTTAAGCTAACGGAAAGGCGCTTAGTATATCACTAAAGTACTGATATATGAGAATTTGCCAGAAAACTCCATTAAAAAAAACTCTCTAAGAATTTTTTATAACTAACAGTAAAGGGTACCTCAATGTCTATTCCAAAGCTGATTTGATGAATACAGAAAAGGTCAAACTAAAAATAACTAGACTGAATCAGTTGTAAGTGTAGTAACATATGCCTCATTTAATAACGAACTCCGAATTTGTTCTGCAGTTTAAGTAGTATCATGAATGCTAATTTTGACAGTAAAGGGTTATGAACTACCTGTCTGCTGAAGTCTGGCACAAGGTCAGGCAGTTATAGAACTAATGAAAACCCCGATGTACCAAAATGTGGATGATTGACACCAGTGTGCTAGCTGAAGAAAGTGCTGAGGAACTCTGGTGCATTCCAAATGACAGTGTCCTGAAACAGTTTACACCACTCCATTTGCTTAGCCCAAGTGCAGCCATAAGCTCAAGTGTTTATTGTCTACATCAACAGTGCCAAAATTCAGGGCACATTGCATTAAACTTTTACATGCCAATCACCAGGGAATTTTTTTGTGGTATGGTTTGTGATGATCTGCCTAAGGCCATTATACTCCGAATTTGATTGTGCTTAGAAATACTTTTTCTAATATAATTCAGTGCATCCTGAAAGGATGAAAAGGAATTATTGTTAAATCTTTATGAGTGAAAGAAAGCATAAAGCTGAAAATCACTCAGCTGATAACTTTAAAATTTATTATTTTTAATTGTTTGAAAAACTTGTGTCATTCCATTTGTTAGGAAGGCCTTTGGTCCTTTTACCTCCACCTGTGTACTGCTCTTCCAGACCTTTGCATACCGTATGATTAATTTTCATACATTTATATGCTTTTTAGACCAATCTGCAATGCTATGACTATTTTTATTTAACTCCCTGCTTTCTATAAGTAATGAGATGTTTTTAGAACATCAAGATACTAGATAACTAAGCCTGTTCACCTAATAACGTATAGTGGCTACCAGAATGGATAGTGTTAGAAAATAACTAAATAACAATAAATTATTCAGAAATCTAGAAACTATTCAACAAGTAAAACAACAAAAAAGTTTTTCCTGATATACAGTGCTTTTCTAAGATATTGTATTCACCTATGTAGGCACCTAAAAATTATTAAAGGGTGGATCTGAGCTATAAAATTGAGCCATTAATTTGGATTATCAAGTTTTCATGATTCAGTGACATTCTGATCTAAGTAACTTTCATATGTGTAGCAACTCAGAAAATTTCAGCTCAGTTAAGGTAGGATTCTAATATTAAGAGGTGTTAAGAGCTGTAATAGGTAACTGAAAAGAAAAATTTTCTGGTCCAGTGACAAACATATGTTGAACAGGCAAGAGATTAGATCCTTTCATACTTAGTAGTAAACCCGGTTTTTTAAACAGAGAAAGGAAGAGGATTGAGTCCCATATGATATTCCTTAGCTATAGACTTCTTGTGGTCTTTATGGCTAGGCAAATGTGTGCAAACTTGTGTAAACATCACATCAGTCACCAGCAAAAGTGTCTACATGTGGTTTTCAAATGTCAGTTTGCTACTGCTGTATGTCACCATAGTAAATCTATAATAAGGACAGGTTTTGACTAGTAAATAGAATAAGGAAAATGCATTTTCACATGATGGTGAGACACAAAGTTGTTGTTGATCACATGAAGTCACAATGACTGAACCAGGAAAGCATTTATTACTATTGTAGCATGTGCAAGAATCAAGATTTGTATAAAGCTGCTGAATATAAAAGATTTTCACAGTGATTCAAGTCATTTAGCACAGATGTTTCTGTAATTGTGATGCACTCAGAAAATTTAGTGTTCAGTGTTACTTGAACACACATTTCCCATCTACATAGTGTATTTTGAGTAATTAATATTAAAAAAATGGAAGGAGACTAGTTTGGATAAAGTATACCTACTTGAAGGTTATAGGGGCACAGAAGAGGATGACAAGGTTTTGTTTGGTTTATTTTTATATTTAAATGACTTTTAGTCCTCTAGCTGGGCAATATGAGGAAAACCTGGACATCCTATTGATTAAGAGATGAAGTATTCGATTTAGAGTGAATATACTGGTATAGAAGCCAGTGGTGAAACTTCTTGGAACATGGTAATAGTTACAAGCAAGTAAACCAAGAAAATACAAATCATTGCATGACCAAGTACTAGAAGGAGGAGGGTTATGCACAGAATCTCTATAAAAATTCAGTTCAAAATCCCATCTCACCATTATTCCCTGTCCTCCTTGTTCTGGCTATACCTCCAGGTACAGAAGCAGGACCCCCTACTAAATAGAAGTAGCACTGGTCTTGCTTTCTGCAGAACTAGGAGTAGCTATGTGTCTCCAAATACGTTTTCTTCCTTTAAATAAAACATTTTGTCCTATTTTTCCCCTGTACTTACCTGCCAAACAGTATTTTCCTGAGGATGTGCCACAGTCTTCAGTCATATACATAGCTGATGTTGAAAAGGACCACACAAAAGAGAT
Source organism: Psittacus erithacus (assembly GCA_009867235.2). Classification (NCBI taxonomy): domain Eukaryota; kingdom Metazoa; phylum Chordata; class Aves; order Psittaciformes; family Psittacidae; genus Psittacus; species Psittacus erithacus. Next base: position 41,563 of record WYDI02040529.1, read on the forward strand.
CCCCTAAAGCTTCCTATTCTCTTTCTTTTTAGCTGTTAACAATAATAGTAAGAACAGTGATGTTGGAAGTGGAAAACCAGAGCCATCATTTATCCTTTTGCCTTTCTGGATCTGAACTTTCCATGTGACTAAGAAGATCAGAGTCGTCATTGATGATCCAGAGAAAGCTTACCCTAAATATATATATTGATAAAGGTATATGAAAGGAGGCTATTCGCTCTTCATCATATACACTGTGGCTTGCCATCAGGTCACAGGGTTGTACACCTTCTTGCACTATCTCAGGAGCCGTTTACTCTGTAATCACTACACATGAAGTGGAACTACTTCAGCAACAGAAGTTGAGACCGACCCGCTACAGATGTCCCAGGGACTGATCTTCAGAGCTCTGATGTGGGAGATACAGATGTTACACATGGAGATGCTCTAGCCACTCACTACTAGATAAAAGGTACAGAACTCTCTCTTCCACAGACTGTCTATTGTGAGCTGAAGCATATATAAGTATCACAATATAAAACAGAGTTCAAAGCTGTGAACCCTGCTCAGGTCGTCCCAGTAGTGCAGACTGTACCTGTGTATGTAATTAATCTTTAAACATATATGGCACCGGGAAGCAGCTTTTAGAGGAGCTCTGAAGAAAATCTCCCCACTCATATTCATGTTGTTCCCAGGTAGTACTTTAAGGTAGAATCATATCTGCAAGATAAGCTTTGTGGGGTTTGATTCCCATGAATAAGAAAGGAAATTTAGGGCAACAGTGTCTCACAATCTGTGAATGTTCAGCATTTAGCTATAATGTAGCCATGAACTACTGGATAAAGCAAAGTAACATGAATAGTTACTTTAAAAGTAGTGACCGCTATTCTTTTTTGAAAGAGAAAGCTTAGTCACTTCCTTCAGAATAGAGTTAATGGTTACAAACTTAGGTAGCAGTAAAATACATCCATTTATCCAGTGCTACCCATCACCTACTGCAGAGAGTAAAACATCCACTGAGTAATCTTTTCTGCAACACTTGACCCTCCCACAGAGTAAAGGATTTTTGTGAAGAAAACTCTCTCAAAAACCCTACTTGCCAAAGTCAGAGCACTTTCAGAACTTGACAGCGCATCACATGCTTTGCACATAACAGAGCATCTGCTGTTATCCTGCAGCCTTTTCAAATCTTATACAAAGTCGCCCTTTAACAGCTTCCAGGGTAAAATGGTGTGAGATAAACAACCATATTCTTCAGTCCACAATAACTTCACACTAGTATAATCCCACTGATTTAGCTGAAGTTTCACAGGTATATGGCTGTTGCACCTGAAAAGATAGACTGCTAACATCAGGGGTTGAGCGGCTGAGCTCAGTTTGAGCTACCAGGTGAGGGAATGACCTGATTACCTGCATATAATAGTAAGAGAGGTAGGAGAGGTCAATCTCACTTCCAGCATGATACATCTTATGTCAGAATGGTTTGTGACAGCTCCCACTGGCTCAAGAATGACTCCTGCTGACTGAGAAATGCTTATGACAGCTCCTACTGACCCAGCCAGTGGGAAACATCTCTTTAACTCATCTGGGATAGATGGTACTGACAAAATACAAAAGGTCCAGGTCAGATCTCAAATACTTTGCTAGTACATTGTACTCAGAAAATAAAGCTACATAGTCTGGTCTTTCTCCAAGCAGTTAATCCAAATTGGGAGCCTCACAGCTTGCTTAATATGCTTAATAATGTATTGATAAAGATCCTAAGTGATAAATCATCTTTCCACTTTTTCTCTTGCTCAGCTATTATGGTTTATAATTTTCATTATTCAGTATATTTATATACAAACATATATTTTACATATATATGTATGCAAAAATATGCATTTATATACATTTTGTAAATATTGCTGAAAAAAGTCCAAAAAAACCATTGGTATAGGAAATTACTAGAACCATGAGCATTAAAATACATCTCTGAACAACAAAACTTAACTTATTTAATCAAGAAGGTACTGTCCTGGTTTAAGCCCAGCTGGTAACTCAAAACCATGCAGCTGCTTGCTCATTCCCTCTGCCTTCCTCCCCCCAGCTCCTGGAGGGATGAGGAGGAGAATCGAAAGAATGTAACTCCCATGGGCTGAGATAAGAACAGTCCAGTAACTAAGACATAACACAAACCACTGCTGCTACCACCAATAATAATAATGATAAGGGA
>WYDI02040533.1:0-24515 GCA_009867235.2 Psittacus erithacus
CAGGGCCCCATTTAAAATCATTTTTCTTCCGGGTCACATGATAGAGAGGGCTTACAATCAGACTGTAATTTGGGATGCATTCTCCAGAACCCCACAGCACCCAAGAAAGCTTGTGTTTCTTTCTTAACAGCAATGTCTCTACCAACTAATATCTTGTTGATTGCATCTGTGGGGATCTGGCAACTTCCCTCTTGCCATTTTATTTCCCAAAACTGCATCTCCTGTGCAAGTCCCTTAAGCTTACTCTGGTTTATGGCAAAACTGGCCTTCAGAAGGATTTGGATTATTTTCTTCCTTTGAGATAAGAACAGTCCAATAACTAAAGTATAATATAAAACCACTACTACTACTACTACTACCAGTAATAATAATGATAAGGGAAATAACAAGGTAAGAGAATACAACCGCTTACCACCCACCAGCTGATACCCAGCCAGACCTGAGCGGTGATAGACTCATAGAATCATAGAACAGTTAGGGTTGGAAAGGACCTTAAGATAATCTAGTTCCAACCCCCCTGCCACAGCCAGGGACACCTCACACTAAACCATGTCACCCAAGGCTCTCTCCAGCCTGGCCTTGAGCACCGCCAGGGATGGAGCATTCACAACTTCCCTGGGCAACACATTCCAGTGCCTCACCACCCTTACAGTAAAGAACTTTTTCCTTATATCTAACCTGTACTTCCCCTGTTTATGTTTGAACCCATTACCCCTTGTCCTGTCACTACAGTCCCTAATGAAGAGTCCATCCCCACCCTCCTTATAGCCCCCCTTCAGATACAGGAAGGCTGCTATGCCCTACCCCTGTCCATCAGTTCCATAGCCCCATCATAGGAGGCCACCAAATTGGTGAGGCAGGATTTCCCCTTAGTGAAGCCATGCTGGCTGTCACCAAGCACCTTGTTGTTTTTCATGTGCCTTGGCATGCCTTCCAGGAGAATCTGCTCCAAGATTTTGCCAGGCACAGAGGTGAGATGGACTGGTCTGCAATTCCCTGGGTCATCCATTTTCCCCTTCTTGAAAATCTAGCTAGCCCTTCCGGGTAATTTTTTCCAGCTTATATACTGGGCATGATGTGCTGTGGTATGGGATATCCCTTTGGCTAGTTTGGGTCAGGTGTCCTGTCTCTGCTCCCTCCCGGCTGCTTCTGCTGTTCCACACTGGCAGAACATGAGAGACTGAAAAGTCCTTGACCAGGGGAAGTGCTACTGAGCAACAACTAAAACACCCGTGTGTTATCAGCACTGTTGTCAGACTAAAGCCAAAATACAGCACTGCGACAACTACTAGGAAGGAGAAAACTAACTGTTACAGCTGAACCCAGGACAGTTATTCATTTTGATATTCAGTCATGTGTTGAAAAAGGACCTTGAATTTAATGCTGTGCTTTGATTAAAGTTTTGTTCCTGATAAAAAAAATTCAGTATGTTGTAGAACAGCTCCTTCAAGCACATGGAATAAACTGACATTTCACAGCTGTAGTTGTAAGATGCTGAAATGTCTGCCTGAAATGGAGGAGTTTTCTGGCATTTTACTTAAAATATCTGCTGACATAGTATTCTACTTCTTCTGAGCATCAGCATGCCGACCTCTTCCCTCTGACTGTCTTTTTGATGGTTTACCCTTTTTGCCTTAAGCACTTCTCAGGCTCTAATGGGAGGTTGTTTCCACTTTATTGAAAGAACTGCAGTTGTCATTCAGCAAACAGGAAATCTTGTTTCCTTTGTGTGTTATTAAATAATTTGGGGATCCTCTATTCCTAAAATCAAAACTTTCAATACATTAGTATCTATAATCTAAATACGACTGTATTTACTGACTACAGAAGTATAAATCTACTCATGCGCTGTACAGGAGCTTACACTGAACCCCCCTTAAAAAGTATGTAGATTATCTTTATTTCACCAAACTATTCACGTGGCTAATGTGCTGAATCTTATGTAAAGGCACACAGACCACCTTCATACATGCAGGTTAACTACTTGCATAGTAAATATAAGCCCAGGAACGCCACAGAACTGGCCTTCTAATGTAGGTTGCCAGATGAGCAGACTAGGGTGCATGTAGAGGAAGGTTTCTGTCAGCTCCTTTCTCCTCCTCATACTGTTCACTCTGTCAAGCAGCGTAAGTAGTATGAGGTACAGACTATCCCTTGAAGTTCACTAACTTTCCTGAGTACCGAAGCAAGTGAAAAGCAGCTGGTGAATGTCTGCCCCAACAATGTCGCAATGGCACTGAAGCAGCATCCTGTGCCGTACACAGGATTCAGCAACTTTCTGCTTATCACCCCTATTTTACTGACTGTATGATAGAGTCCTCTAGCATGATAGTCAGGCACTCAATCCTGCAGCACCTTAGGGACAAAAAGTAGTTCTCAGTGGTTTAGTGAGAAATATCTTGATTGAGAATGTAAACATTTTAAATTTCCTAATACTACCTAAGACTTCACTGCATTTGGAGAGGAAACTTCCTTACTGGAGAGAAAATCCTCTGTAATGGGATTGGGGAATATGCATCATGCTGTCCATTCTGAAAATCAAATCAGAACATGGTTCCTTTATACCTTTCCCATATGAGAACCTTTATATTCTATAGTGCCTGTGGTTGTTTCTGTGGCATCTTTTATTTCTATGTTTTGGTGGGTTTTTGCTCAGGAAATTCATGTCATCCATTAACTATAAAAAGAAAAAATCACCACTCATGGTTAATTTATAGCATTAGCTACCGAAGTCTTCTTAAGAATCTTCTTCTGTGGTTACATCTAAATTTATCACCTTTACACAACTGGTGTATTTCTTACCAACACAGTCGCTTAAAAACAGAGTTCTTAGTCCACCCCTCAGTTCACTGTCTTCACACAGTGTCTTAACATAAGGACACTGTAAAGCTACTTGTGCAAAAGATATTTGAAAGTAAATACTTTCCACTACCCAGATTGCTGAAGCAATGTTACTTACCATCTTCCTTCCAACAGAGGAATTCCAATAGAGGAGTTTTGTACTCTTTACATATGTCATGGTATCTATTTAACTGAGTATCTTGTACTCCTTTATCTATGCTTTGTTACATTTGCCATTCCAAATGCTATCTCCAACTCTGTCCAGGGAACCACATACATACGTACCCCTTTATACTTGCAACTATTGAAACTTTGGCATTTGTCAATTTCTAATACCATTTCATTCTTTGAAAAGTCATTTTGGCTTTTCTAAAATTTGGGCTACTTTCCAGGCTCGTGTATATATATATCAGCAGTAACCAAGAATAACTTAATGTAAGGGAGCCAGACTTATAAATTAAACCAGAATTTGGCCTGTTGCCATGAAAAAATAATTTTCTAAAGCATTAAAGGTTAATGTTGTAAAAAAGGATGTGTGGTGATGACTGGCCAATTCTTTCTTACATGGAAAAGTGCCATAGTACAGTGGTTGCCTTTAGGCTTGCTGTGCATTGTTTTCTCACAAGCAAAACAGTAAGGAACATAAATGAAACCAAGCATTTCTGAAGTAGAAGCATTCATAAGGATTTTTTTTCTGGGAACACATCATGGTGGTGTTAAATAAGGTGAAACATATTGCTTTGCTGAAAATACTTTTTATCAAATCAAGTAACCTTCAGCATGTACTTCTGTCTCAAGAGGTGACTCACCATAGGGATTATGGCAACTTTTCATCATATGCAAGTAGTAATCACTTAACTTTAGTCAGTGAGTTAAGTTGGCAAGAAACAGAAGAACAAAACGGTATTTAGAGCTGGAAAAAACCTATGAAATCGCTTAAGACCACTGCTGATAATGATTTGTTCCTTGAAGCACAGTTTCTATTGTGTTTTTCAGTCTATGTGATTAGAGTTTAACAGACCATACGCTTCTTGAGGAAATTTTTCTCAGTTCTGTACAGACTTGGTTTTGTTTCATATTGGCCAGTTACTCTTACCTGAATTTCTTATTCTACCCTAGATAATTAACCTTTAAAAAAAACGCTTAAACTACTTTCCCCTTTTGAACTCTGTTGTGCACTGTTCAATTGAGAAGTATACGCATAAACATTAGATAGTGTCCGCATCTCATACTCTTACATGTACATTTTCAGCTCATTTCAGTTTCACCACCTTTTCTTTTGCCTCTGAAACTGCATTGACTTATTACACACTACTGTTTACTAGTAAACTTGCTATCTTGAATGTTCCTTGGGTATTTCATTTGGTACTTTGTGTTATGAAAATCATTTTGTCTAGATTCATTCTTCAGTTAGAAAAAATAAGAGGGGGAAGTAGCTGCCCTGCTCCTTCATGACGTTTAGTTTCAACTTATCCTACAGTGTAATCTACAAGTCTTTTATGGTCATATAGATGTAGGCACTAGGGAGGCAAACATCCCCTCAAAATCACGAAAAATATTGCAAGAGGTGATAGCACTGCTGTATCCTTCTCATAGTCCCTTTTTCTACTTTATTATCCTGTTAAAGCTTAATTCTTATCCACTCTTTTACCTTAATGTTTAAAGTAGATCAAGTATATCTGACTAAAATCAGTATTTCAGAGTATGTATAGCTCATACATAGTGTGTATTGCAAGAATACTACTCCATGCTTTCTAATACTGAATAAACATTGGAGCACAGCTTCCTGTTACAATACCAAGAATTTTGCCATTTAAAGAGAACTCCTTTTTTTTTTTTTTTTTCTCTGCACTGCTTTTTATTACTGTGGTACAGCAGTAGTTTAAGCTTTATCTACCAATGTGACTCGTACATCATCTAAGTTTCTGGAAATACACAATCAAAAGAAATCTTCCAGTGCTGAATATTCATCTATTCATGGTATTTCTGGGTTTGTCCGCATGTGACTGGCTCTTGGATTGTCCTGCTTGAAGAAGAAATGAATTGGAAAGGAAACTCATAGCAAAACTATTAAAAATTTTAAACTGAAATATATATTGTACAGGGTTTTAAATCAATGCAAATAACCTATTTCTGTAGTTTCACAGATTATTAGGAAAATGTTACAGGAGCAGCTTAAGTACTTAATATGATTTCTGATAAAGCAGTTTGTTATTAAGAAGGTTTCTGTCTTTTGCCCCAGTTGTAAGGTTTCTAGATTTCCTGTTTCCTTTTACTACTACAAAAATACAGATGAAGGGATAGCTCTGCAAGAGAATGCATCACAGGGTAGCAGCTATGGGCAATTACTAACAAACCAATCACATCAGAATATTTTTTAAAAGAATGCTCTTACTAAACTAAGCAAACTGTTCACCAGAGTCTCATAGAGGGTGCTAGAAAAATTTTCCAAGAGAAACATCACTCTTACGTGATCAGAGTGTAACTTAAGGCTTGGGTTTGTTATGTTCCATATTTCTTGTCATTGCTAGTCATGCCTCATCTTGCAAATTTGTTTTATTATTATTATTATTACCTGTCAAGTAAGAAAATCTCATTCAAGCTTGTGGATTGGGGAAATAAAATGGGAAGGGCTCTACCAAGAGGTGTAATTTTCTTATTTAATGAAGCTTAACAGTGACTTTGTTAGATTAATTTCAAAGTTGGTATTGTTAGTCACAAGAATAACATACTGCTGCTTAAATACTGAAGTTTGCTACTTACCCTTTGAATTTTTATTTGAACATGGAGAGTTTTGTGTGTATTTAACATCATTGAAAAGAATATAGCTGACTTGACATCTGAATTCTATTCAGTTGACATTTGAGAAAGAATCTGAAGAAAGCATAACTGCTACTTTAAGAGTACATGGGAAAGCATAATTTGAAGAATAAGCACTGCCCCTCTAGAAAAATTGTGGGGTTTTTTAATCTTAGCAAGGTTATTATCAAGTCCAAAATCTAAATGAGCATAGGTCAACAATATAAATTGATTAATGTCTTCTCTAATGATAGCAAGCACAGTAAGAAAAAAGTTTTTGAACATGGGATTTTTGAAAATATAATAATGTAATCAAGTAATGTGTATAGTATAGAAGTGAAACGGATCAAGACAGATCATACAGAGAGACACTTTCTCTCCATTTTGTTAACTCTTTGAAAGATGTTTTAAATAAATACTACCCATCTGAAAGTCTTTCTAAATAGATGATAGCATATGGAGAATTGCTATTTTGTTTGTACCAAACTATCAACTAAGTTTTAAGGTCTGTTATTATTTAAACAGAGCCTGTGTTGATCTGAAGAAAGTTCTTGGCATAAAATGGCCTTGTAATTTATTTAGCCATTGCTAGAAACTGTATTTGAAATACTGCTAAACAAGATACGACCATGACAAATTCTTGTTTGTTAAATATGCAAAAGTTCAAGGAAGTTGCTTACATAAAATACATCATTACATGTCAGTAAGAGCCCAGATACATTTCAGAGCACTTCAAGTTCAGGCATAGCTTAAAGTATTTTTATAGTTTTGGAGGATTTGGGGTAATCACGTGCATTGCATGTGATTGGTCATCTTAGGAGAAAAACACAGACATTCAAGATCAGAATGGCATTGTTACAAATTATTGTGTGATTGCATTCTAAAATTGGAAAACAGGCTGCCTCATGCTCGACATCCATATAGTGCTGAGTAACTTGCTGTGTAGGTTGAATGTGGATACTAGTTTTTAAACGTTACATTTAAAAGTATTTGCCATAATATTTCAGCACTTCTGTTGTTTAAAAGTAAAGTTTAAAGATCAGTTTTAGGAGTCTTAATTTAACCATTAATTGAATAATTCAGGAAAAATTGCTTTTGAGATTATCTGCTGGGACTCTGAGTCTGTATTATGCCTGAGCAGGAGACTTTACTGGATTTAATGGCCTGCTAGAACATCGGCTTGCCAGTTAAAAGCCAGATTTTCACAAATGTCTATTTTTCTTCAGGCTGCCTTTCAGTATTGTACTTGTCCAGCTCAGAGGTACAGTAGTAGTAGTATAGTAAATCTGCACAAGTCACAGCTTGTTCAAGAAGTTGAAATGCATTTGAAACAAATGTTCAGTTTCTGAAATAATTGTGGATTTGGTTCACTTAGAACCTCTTTTAAGTTTAATAAATCTTAAGCAGTCATTCTTGTTTCCTTTCCCTATTAATTGCATCGCTGAACACAAAAGCTATGTGCAGAATGACTGAGCTTATCCCTACTAGAAAGGAGTTATGTTTGGTATCTAAAGAACAATAACAGTTTGCTGCCTGGCTGATCAATGCCGGATTGAGTTCACATTCCCAAGTTCCCACTCTCACACCTACATGTGCAGGGAGTGGAAACATAGCTGAGAGATGGAGGACTTTTACAGAAAAATGTTGAACTGAGACTTACCCAACCAGGACACAGCTGGGCGTGCACAGCAGTAAACATTAATTTTAATCCATTGCTCGTAAAAACATCCAAAGCACGGAAGTTAGCAACCAGTTAATTTTTAGCCTGCCCATTGTTTTCTTTACCCAGTGGAAACAATCCATAAAGCTTTAAAATATTTTTTGTGCTACCTTGCGAGAAAACAGCTTTTCTATTTTAATGAGGAAAGAGTAGCCTTCAAAATGGTTGAAACCTCTCCAGTTTGGAGTCCCTATAAAGTAGTTTTAGTGAATGGGCCACACAATATGAAATAAGGAGAAATTAAATGCTCCTTCAGGAAATAATATAGAGTTAGGCATGTAGCCCTGTGTAATGCTAACCCAAAAAACTGCGACCTGCTGATTCCTACAGTGGTCCAGGCAGAAACTCAAAGCGATCCTGAGGGTTAACATCCTGCTGTTGCTCTCCCAGCTGGCTACAGCTGGGAATGGAAGCTCTTGCTTTTGAGCCCAATGCTTTTCTCACACATTCTGCAAAAGCACTGAGCTCCTGAAGAACTTACAGAGAGCAGATGGTAACAAAATTTGTGTAATGGTTTCCATCAGTTAGCTGTCTTTCACAAAAGCTGACATCAGCAATATTACCTTCAGTCATCCCCTTTCATTAAGCAGTGCTTCATAGTCAGACTGAAGACGTAGGTGATAGTTACCTCCTGTTTAATCACGGAGGAGATAAGTGATTCTCCTAAAACTCATTCCATCTCCATAAGAATGTTTTTCCAGGTTGGTTTAACTATTTTTGTCTACTCCTCTCTAAGCCCACAGTAAAATCTAAATGCCAGAATTAAGATGTCTGGAGAAAGAAAGGTTTGAAAAGTGTACTGGCTGACAAAGCTATTGGTCAATACAAAAGTGAGCAGTAGAGGTCATGGTTCACGCTTATGGACTTCCGCTTTGAATATGTTTCTTTACTAGAACTGTTGGAAGCATTTTTGATTTCTTCAAGGGATCAGTAAGACCCAGAGTTCAGTAACTCTGAAAGCTGTATTTTATTTCTTCAAGAAGAAAGAAAGTCTGCTTCATTTTGAGTTTCTTTGTACTGGAAAAGTAAGAAAAACACTGCTTGTCACATCAGTGGTGCAGGACTGTCCTGTAGCCATGTCAAGACATGATTTTGTTCTTCTCTATAATTAAAAATCCAAAAAAAAACCCCAAACAAAAAAAACCCCAACCAACCAACCAAAAAATCCCCACAACCCCAAAACATCACCACCACAAAAACCAACAACAATAACAAACCCACAACAAAAACCCCAAGAAAACCCAAACCCAAAAAAACCCAAACCCAACAAAAAAAAACCCAACAAAAAACCAAAACTAAAAAACCAAAACAAAGAAAGTGAATAAAACTGTCCCCATGAAAACTGCACAGAGTCAGTTGGGGGACTTGCTGTTCTCAGAGGACCACATTCTGGGGTGGATTTCATTTCCAGTAACTTTGATCTGCTGCTGATATACTGCTTCTTGCAATATGGATGCACCAGCCATCTTGCCATATCAACTTGTAGCCTACTGTCTCTTAGTCTTTCTGATAACAATCATGTTTTAAAATCCTTGCAGTTGTTGCCAAATATTTCAAGCCATTATTAATCATATGGTGAGATATTGGATAAAACACATTGCTGTATTTTCATTTTCTGAACCTTTTTACAAAAGATTGGAAGCCAGGTCTCTTCTGCTGAATCAGTTTTCAGGTTACACAGGCTGTGCTGAGGGCACATCATAGTCTCAGTTTCCAAGTAAGTTAATTTTCCAACTAAAACTAGTGGGTTTTTTTCCTATAAATCTTCTCAATGGTACAAAACCACTTACATATTTTGAATTCTATCATATTTCCATTAAATTATCTTTTACTGGTATCACAGATGTGATGGCATCAGCCTTAAAATGTAGGCAATATCATTCTAATACTGTAAACAAATCTGGGGGGGAGTCCATTTTTTGTTTTATGTTACAAGGGAGGTTGTATAGAGGTACAAAATTGCAATTTGTAGATTGGTGAAGTTAGTTATGTCCTCTGGGAGAAAACATGATGTGATAGTAAAATTTTCAGACTTTCCTGTGTACTGGCTGGTGTCCACATAGTTCTGAACACGTAAATGTGGGGGGTGTACGTGGTGTTAAATTCAGTAATTGAGAGGAAAATATGATCTCTAGAAAGGAGAGATTGGAAAATAACTTGACTGCATTAGTTATCAATTTTCTCTGCTTTGCAAAAGCTCTTTTAAAATTTATTTACAGTAAATATTTTTATTCCTCCATTTTCATTCTTTTCTTATTACCTTCTAGTATCTGAAAAATGTTGGTAACACTTATTCAGTGTTCACCTTAGATACAACAAGCTACTAAGAAGTTCACCAATATTGAATGTTTTAGCATTAGAGTAGCACAGATCCACTGAAATTATAGACAACTTACGCAAAGGAAAAGTGCATAATAATGATTTTTCATTGAGTTATCATTAGTAGCCATCACAGCCTGAAAAATTTAAAACCAGTTTCTATTTCAATTTAAAATGAAAGAGTTGGGCTGTTGCTCAAATATCCTCTTGTTTTCTAGGCTATATACAATCCTCAAAGTTCATTGTATCCTTGGGATCTGGCTTGAAAAATAGCTGATGTAAATCATTGTCTAAATTATTTACCTAAGTTATTTATGTGCCTGCCTTCACCCAATTGGTAGGAAGTGTTACCTCCCCCGCTATTTCAAAATTCAGTTATATCTAATCCTGCTGCTCCAAGTACGAAGTATCCTGGCATACACTCACAAGTATAAATAATTGTTCCCAACATAAGCATTAGATAGGAGAGTTCCTGAAAGAAAGGCTTTCCAAGTAAAGAAGGACATGGAAGATGGAAGGACTAATCTCTTAGTTTCTGTTGTGAGGGGGTTCAAGTATGACAGTCAGTGTCATGTGGACAGCAAACAGAACGGCTGATGGAGGATCATGCAGCCATTCTCCCCTTAACTTGGGTATGCCATCCCCTGAGGCGCTGGCTCCACAAGGTCTATTACCAGAGTAAGAAGTAAGTAACAATTCCTGTTGGGTTTCCTTCACTGCTGTGCAGTTACTAACAGGAAAACAGGAGCTACCTCTGAGTTTTAACACACCATATGTTTGTGTGTACAGGGATTTTCATCCCAAATAAGCCTCAGGGCCTGTAGGTCTTAAAATCAGTATCTCATATAACTTTTCCCTTAGTTTTCTCCAAACACTGGAGAAGACAGGAAGTGTAATCCTTCAAAGGATTTAAAGTATAAACCTGTTATACTGTCTATTTCCCAGTGTTTTGCATAACTTTATCTGTGGGAATGCACAATCTGATCTGTTGGCTGACCCAAGAGAATATTGTTTAGGTAGTTACATTAGTTTGTATTTCCTATTAACATCATTTTTTGTTCATATCCTTGTTTGTCTCTTTGAACTATGTTCTGCTTTCTCCATTCAAATGTGCAGAGTTCAAGAGCCAATTTATAGGAGCTTCCAGAATTACCATTTAGTAGAAATCTGCTGTAGGTTTACAAAATAAAAATATGCAAGTTCAAGTAGGCCTGTGGTAAGCGTGAAATAAAAATCTATAGTACGATTTTCTACTGTGATACCTCTATTAAAAAGTTCTTTTTTGTGTAATGCTTCATACTGAAGTTGCTTCTATTTAAAGCGTTGAGTTTGATCTTGGCTTTGATCTGAAGCTTTTGATCTTGAAAAAAGCATGTTGTGGCAGTAAAACAGAAAGGGTAGGAGAGAGGGGATTTTTGGTGTGTTTTTTTTTTCTCAGTGATAAAGGGATACTGTCAAGATATAGGACACACTAATTGGACCTATCTTTATTTACTTAAATCTGTTTGCAAAGTCCATCTAATTCTATATATAGGAGGATCTGCTCAACTATGTGCTTTAATGAGCCTTATTCTTTTACAAGAGCATAATTTTCTCTTGACGCTGTCAGAAAATTGTCATCTATAGCACAAGGTATATTATTTTTTAAGTACTACAAATGCCTATCATAATTTTAACTATATCGAGTATAATGCAGTCGATCCTTTATTGTCTGTCATTTTAAATGCTAAACACAGATCACTAACTAAAATCCTAAATTAGGAATTAATAGTGTTCAAATTTTGCATAGCTGACATTACTTCGGTGTCTTCCATCATGGCAGAGCTTGTATATTCTCTTCAAAGAGCACAGAAACATCTGTTGAAATCACATGCCTAAATTATATCACTTGCTTGCAATCTCTTGTTGAATAAAGTATTTAACTGGACCCGCAATCAGCGGCTTGCTGGGCTGTCACATGATTAATGAGGTGGTTTGGTTCTTGCTTTTAAGGCATGTTTCAGGCCGTCCAAGGTAATTTAATAGGTGGATTCTTCAGGCATCAAGCAAGTACTAGGGGAAACCTGAAGGACTAAATGGCGGTGGTACTTCCTCTCTTGAGCCAGCCCCGTTAGCTCGTTCCTCTGTGAATACCTGGGATAGCGGGCAGTTAGGAAAATTAACAGAAAAGCGTTTGTCATGACGAGATACTTAACGAGAGAGCGTCTCTCTGAAAGGTATACCGTAACCCCGCGACAAGCGCTCACTCGGACCTTAGGAAAGGCCGCCCCGTCGGCCAGGCGGTACGCACCAGCGCCGCGTGGTCCGCGCACCTCCGCTGGGCTCGGTATTCGCATCGCCGGGGGGCGGAGAGCCGGGCCCCGCCTGCCACCGGCGAGGCACCACTGGAGGTATTTCGGGTTGGGCCAGGGGAGGCGCGGCAAGCCCTGGCGAGGCCGCGGTCCCTTACGGCTTTCAAGCGCTCCTCCTCTCCGCATAGACATGAAGGCCGGAGCTTGGGGGCGGGGGACCCCGCGGAGGTGTTTCATTACCGACCGAGGGCTGTGGTGTGCCGCCGCTGAGGACGGCCACGGCCGGACAGGACAGGGCGGGGCGCGGCGGGCGTGGCCTTGGCTCCCGGCTCGGTGACGCCGGGTTCGGGCTGGGGGAAGGTGTCGGACGGGCCGGGATTGCTGCAGCGCGTCCCGTGTCGTCCTGTTCCGTTCGGCCCGGGGCCCTGGGGAGCGGAGCGTAAGCAGGGATACTCCGCTTGCAAGCCCGCCTCAGCGAGTGCTTTTTCCCCTATGTAGCCTTTGCTGGAGGAGGGTGAGACGTGGAAGGAGAGTCGGCTCGTCCAGCAAGTGAGCGGCGAGGTGAGGAGGAAATCTTCCGAGACTCCTATGTTTCCCCCGCTTCGTTCCTTTGCCAGTTTGCTCCCCAAGTTTTTAACCTGGCGCCCCTTGCCACCCCTGCCATGCTTTAAAACATAGTTGATTTCATATGGGAATAAAAACATTTGTAGGGGGAAGAAACTGAAGAGTTACTTCTTTATTAAATAATAACAACCCAGTCGTCTAAATTTAGCGTTGGTAGTCTGGAGCAACTTTGGACTGGGTAGCTGGAAATAAACCTCTTACTTGAAATAGAAGGTGTAAGGGATAAAGCGCAGAGATTTTCTCCAGGATTTTTGCGCACCGCAGTGGTAAGTTTCTGTCGGAGTTTCCATTTGGCAACCTGGTCTGGCATCAAACATGTTCTTGTGCGCAAAACTTTTAAACTGAAAGCTCTAAAGTGAACACCGCCTCACGCTTTGACCATGCACAAGTAACTAACCAGATCACCTAAGACCATGTAATTTTAGATGGAGAGAAGTGCTGTTCCTGTTTGTAGTGAAGCAATGGAAAAAAATTGTCTGGAATCTGTTTATAGCTTCTTACTAATGTTGAATAGCTGCACTTGGGTCACATCTTCTGTTAAAAAAGCACTATGGTTTTAATCCAGGTCACAAAATGGATTCGGATAAACCAGATGGTGAGAAAAAGTGGCAAAAAGAAAAGAAGGCTGGGTGAAGTTGTTTTCCAAAAGGTAAGGGTGCCCGATGTGTGTTTGTATAATGGGACGAAAAGTTGCAGATCCAAAATGCTTTCTGATGGCACCTTCTTAAACTTTCATAGAGGTGTTTTAGTGTCACTGTGTAATTACAGTGGAAACAATAATCTTCTCAGGTGTCTGTAATTTAGAAGATAACTTCCCTAGAACGTTCCAGTTTTTAACTGGATGTTAATGTTTTTAACTATAACATTCTGAGGGAGAAAGAGAAGAGTGCTTTCATCTGAGAAATCAATAGAACTTGAGAGCTTTTGACAGGACCTACTACTATTTGCAAACGTTCAGTTACTGGTAACCAACAATTGATTTTCATTGTGGCTATTGGGACAATAATAGATGTGATCTGTACATTGAAACAAATTTAGTTCTGACTATGCTGTTGTCACATAATTCAGAGGGTGAGTTTGGAAATAATCGGTTTGCAGTGTAGATTTCAATTAATGGAAATGTGCCTAAGTGGTTATTTTATAGTTACTACAGAAGATATTTTTAAACTGAATGCAGCTTAAATTAAACTATCTTTAAACCAGAGATTTTTTTTATTTAGCTGTTGTGATACATTTGTTCTGTACTGTTGAGTTGACCATTTAAATCACAGTGTAGAGAGGTAAGTGACTAGCTGACGCTTTTCTGAATAACTGTTTTCTTTTACAAACAATTATTTTTTTTAAACCTGTTACCTTTAAAGGATTAAGATGCCAGTGTGTTGTTTTGCTGTTTCGACAGTGCTTCTAGAATGCATGATGAATCATTGCTGTTTCTGTAGCCAAATTCTTGCTGATAGCATGGCTGCCAACTCCTGGACGTGTTGCCTTAGTATGGGCATTGCAGTATATGACAAATGTCTGTGAAGTGCATTGTTGTGTGGGGATTTATGAGCTCCATGGCGAGTTAAAAAAACACCAAATAGCATCCTGTAATTCACTACTATTACTTTGTAACTGGAATACATTGTTTAGGAAAGATGTTCTGTGGTGCTGTGCTCATGGTGTGATCTAAACAGAGACAGCCTAAACTATTGCACTAATTCATTCCATTTCTCTTTGTATTTTGGTATGTGAATGTTTGTTTGCATGTATGTGTAGCATTTGTATTTACAATCGTTTTAAGATGAAGAATTTTAAAGTATCACTGTGTGAAACTGGGAGCAAAATGCATTCAGAGTACATACAGCCCTACTACAAGCTACAGTCTGTGCGCATTTTTATGTAGTTTTTAAGTGGTGCAAAGTAGGTTCCCTGCTACATCTTAACAGTAGTCTTAAAGGTACCTTATGCTGTTTTACCTGTTCTCATCCCTTTCTGTTGGAGAAGGCTTCCTTAGTGCAAAACCCCTTTGCACCAATAAAATTCCATTTCTGTTGGGGGGGGGGGCAGTTGTTCCACTTTACTGTTAGAAATGCGAAATTTATTGTGTAAACCTAAGATACAGTCGTGGTTTTTTTTTTTTTTTTTTTAAAGAGTGATTCTTGAGTAAGATCTGTGAGCAGAAATGTGAATTAAAATTGAAGGCAAAAATACACAGTCTTCTGTTATCTATAAGTATTAATAATTCTTGGAGATTGAGCGCAGATTCACAGCACTGCATTGGCAGGGTATTTAACCCCATGGAAAGGAAAAGGCGCAATGACATGTTTTGTAATGAAACCACTGACGAGGCACCAAGGGTGGGATTCCTCATCTGCTGTAGAGGTGTGGTCTTTGCAATGGTGACTTCTCCAATATAGTTAGAGACAAGAGAAGAGAAAAAAGACAAGGGAACTCCCTGGTGCTAGCAGATATTTATTGTGTTGTTTCATTTGGAGTTGATTACAAGTAGGTTTCCAGCATGGTGCCAGTCAGTGTGGATGGTGCTAACCTCTGTTCCACTAGAATTCTTGATTTTTACTTGTGTCTGTATTGGCTTGTGGCAGAAATGACATCATAAAGCAGTGGAAGTACTTTGGGGATAAACAAGACAACAAGAAAGAAAAAAGCGTGTAATGGAAAGTAAGGCGCCCTTGAAAAAATTCGTAGAGATAGGAATAAAACCACGGAGTGAGAAGAGGTAGGTGAGAAGCAGAGGAAGAAGTAAACAGAGAAGTCAGAGCTGGTAGCAGCTCACATCACAAGTGTGATCAAAATAAGGATACTGATGTGTTTTGTTACATGTGGAAAACTGAAATTCACATTGATCCTGTTTATCCTTTCAAAACAAGCACTAATTTATAAAATGTAGCTTCTAAACTTTCATGTGCCTGTTGTGCCTGTGCTGTCCGATTTTCCTCTATCACCTTTTTTTTCTTTGCGGTAGGAAGTCCTTTTTCTAATACAAGGTGGATGGCTTTGGTATACTGAGACACTGCCAAATCAAAGCAACTGCTTCTGCATCCAAGTATAAAATCTGGGACAGATAACTCTTATGGGATAAGTGAAATGGAATTGTGGAGGAAAAGTTGCTAGCAATTACAGGGGAATTACTTATTGAAAAATTTGCCTTCGAAACAGCTGACTTTACATACACGTATGTGTATTTAAAGAGCATTTGAAGATAGCATGTGCTGGATAAGAGCTGTGTAACTGCTAGTGTTAACTGCACTCAAGTGGCATATAAACCAGTGGGGAAGTTCATGTAGAAAGTTGTGCTGCTGCTCTCCTGTGTGGATCCCCACGCAGTGGATTGCAGCAGTGTTAACGAATTCCATGGGTGAGAAAGACTTTTTAGTCATACAACTGAGGGCTCTTGTTCTTTTGCTCCTCTTCTCTCTGATATTTTTTTTTTTCCGTTCAGCCTTTTTACTGCTCTGTTTCTGAAGAATTTTATTTTTTCTTAGTAGCTTTTATTACACTCTTTCTTCTCCTACTTCTTTTTCACCCCTGTTCCTTTCTCTGTTCTGCCTCCTTCAGTCACCTTCAGTACTGTTCATTACTTTCTGTTTGCTTTCAGTTGCTTTTTCTAAGTTGCTTTTTGCCCACCTTGATTTCTGTTTATGGTTCTCTGTAGATATTCTTCTTATGACGTGTGCGTACACATATGTAAGCCTAAACATGCTCACCCGTTGCATTTCTGCGTTTGTTATCCTTCTTATTCTCATGCGTTCTCTTCACTCATTTAATCTTACTCTGTTTCTTCATCTTGTCATTTTGATGGTCAGCACATCTAGTTTTAGCTAAAATTAGTATTGTGTTATTTATGAAGACTGTGCTAAATGTTACTATTATTTTTGTTACGATATTGGACACTGCCTGCTTGGAAAAAAAGAATTCCATTATCTGTGCCAGTGCTGGGTGTTAGGCAGAAGAAAGTAATCTTTCAATCAGTCCAAAGGAATTGTAGCAGATGATCTGTATCCACTGTGGGATTTGGGAAGAAACATACCTTTTTATTAAGAGACTAACTCACTTTTATATGAAGTTCAGTATTAAAATATAAAAGCTGCTCTGAAAGTATGCCTATGGTAGAAAGTGTCACAGGATGAGATACCAAGGATACACAGCAGTTAGGGAGAGCACTGAAACATATATGTTTACATACCAGATAAGGAAGATGATTTGTGCAGATTATCAAAATTTCATTTGTCTCATTCAGTTTTAGTTTGTTTCTCTACTGAAACTTTGAGGAATAATTCAACTTTTCCAGAATAATTTCTGCTATTTTCTCAGAAATACTGTTTTCACATGTTTAAAATTTGTCCGCTAGTTTACTAAAAATGTAATTGTCTTTGATTTTTTGCCTACTCAAGAGATTTATAGTTGTCAGTATTTAAGCTCTGTTAATAACCTAAGAAAAAATTACTTTGAAATAGCTGTTAAGTTTCCAATAAAAAAACTCAACCAACCAAAGCAAAACCAATTGTGATACATATGACTAATGCTAAATGCTTTGTCCTTAAACAACAAATTCACCAGTGTAACTGAAATATGAAAACCAAATCTTGTAATTCATTAAAATTAATTGTGGTCTTATATTTCAAGTGGAAAATATTTTGAAATCTTAGCAAAACATAGGTAGGGGGAAGAAAATATAACATGGTAAAAAAGGGCTTTTATTTAATTAAGGAATTCATTCAGGAGTATATGCTTCCGCTAATTTATGTAAAGAAATATTACATAAATTAATTTAAGACTTTAATGACCATGTCTTAAAATGAATGTTTTTACTTGATTCCACCGATCAGAGAATCAAAGGATCAAATCTGGAAAACATCTTTTGAGCTTGTGCACTACTAAGTGCTTAATAGCTAGAAGAAATATGGCAATAAGTCCTCAAGTGTTCTTCAGAGAGTGTTCAGAGGAGTCATTTGCTGTACCTGGCCTTTCCAAATTCTGTTAATATCAGAGAACTTCTAGGAACCCTGTAAATGTATTAGATGGCCTTCACTGATTACAAATAGCATTTAGTTCTTGTGGCAAACAGGGATTTGAATGAAAAATTTTACACCCACGTCATGCACAAGAACGGAATTGCAGTAAATGTTGTTAAGCTATCTGAGAAATAAAGCCTGCCATTTGAAAAAACTTTTGCCCTGAATACATATGAATAAAATTTCAGGCCATTAAAATGAAACATTCTCAGCATTTAGTTTTCCATCCCTGTAAAAATATCTGTAATTATGGATTGTTTGGAGACTATAACTGTGCAGCTTCAAAAAAGTAGTATTTTTTAAGATAGTGCTGCTTCAGAGTTCCCTTAAGAAACATTTAATAGAACAAGAAAACTATGTGGAAAAAAACACCCCTTAGAAATTTGAGTGGAATTTTTGATTGAGCCATAATTGTTTTTAAAAAAATTAGTCCAGTTCTGACTACAGTACAAGCTCCATCCTATCCAACCCTAACTATTCTATGATTCTATTTGCAGTAGTATTGTGTCAGGATCTCAGATTCTGTTTGCAGTAGTACTGTGTCAGGATCTCAGTTTACTGTTTAGTAGCACCCCTCTCTCTTAGGGAGAAAGTGCTGTTGTATGGCATATTTCACATTGAGTGTCCCAGATGGGTATTATTTTCATGTTGTCAGAGGGTGAATGTGCCTATTAGGCCACATTCAGGCCACATTTTTATGTTTTTGTGTATATTAATACATACAATATGTGTATATCAAAAAATTACAATAGTTCTGATTGTATTTATGCATTAGGCCACATTTCAGTGAAGCAACTTATCAGCATGCGTTCCCTTCCAGTGTCTGAGGTGACAGTTTCTAAATTCGGAGAACTCAGGCCGCATGGCCATGTGTTGAAATAAAGTTTACAGATCATTACATCACTGTTAAGTATAGCTGTCCAAGACAGCAGCTATCCTCTGCAGTGAAAGATTAAGGTAACTTTAATGTAAAATATAAGGTTTGTGCAGGAAAGAAAAAGGCAGTTTTAGTAGAGAGTTTTGTTCCTGTTATTTGTAGGAAGAATTAGTTTCATGCCCGTGATGGGGCACTATTTGGCAATCTGTGTCACTGGAGGCATTTTAATTAGGCAGTGTTTGTGGATGATATCATATGATGCTAACAAGATGAATTATATTACCAAGATCAACTAATGCCACTAACTTTTCAGTCTGCTGTTGTTTCTAATTTTAAAGCCAGATTTTTGGTGGTTGAAATGTCCTCTTCTGTACCTTAGTTTACAAATACCTTTTTTTCTTTAATAAAACAGGAAATGGAAAATTAGAGCAGTTTTGTTCTTTACAAAATACCAGAAAACCAAAAAGTATTCGATCATTTTTAGTCCTTCTCAAATGTCTGACTGCACCAGTGTTTATACAGTGCATTTTGAGGGGTGATATAGTGAGTTTTGGGAGCAGAAAGAAGACTGTCCCTTTCAGGGCTTTTCCAACTGAAGCAACTTAGTACATTTGGAAAAAAGTGGTACACTGCATTAAAACACTCTGTAAGTTTTCTTCTACAAAATTTCCTATGGACTTTTTATTAGTTAAGAATATATACTTGTGCATGGTGGCTGAATAATCCATTTGATTTAAATGTCCCCAAGTTCTTCCTGATGTGATTGACTGTAATGACTCCAAGGAAGGTTTAGAGGTCTGCTGGCTCAAATGTGTGCTATGTTTCAGTTTTATGTGTGTTTTATGTCAGTCTTATAGTTTATTACTCATTGTCAGCAGTAGGATAGTGAGTCTTAACTATTGTCCTCATGTCTTTTTCAGTTTAGTTTATGTTCACATACTGTATAGTAAAAGCACATATATAGCGGTCTGTAAGTGCGGGCGTAGTTATTGGAAGAAATATATAAGCACAGAAGGCAAACGCCAGGCCTTTCATAAAACCAGTTAAGAAGGTTTTGGTAGTCATTAATCTACTTTTTGATGGTAATAGTACTAAAAGTAGTCATGGGTACAACTTACAATGTTGGCATTCTTTCTTTCCAGCTCCCCAAGAAGCTTTGAGCAGGAAGGTAGCTCACTGTTAAAAGCAAATACATGCTTTGTTGCTTTAATTAAACAGATGTGATTGAATTCTTAAAGGTGTGTAAATTGTACTATACTCATTTGGTCAGTGCCATATCTATTTTCTTGTGTCACTTTTCTTGTGTGGACAGATTGAGTGACTACTCACAATTGTCTAGTTCCTCTCACCAGATGATTCGCTTAAAGGTTTTGTGAAACCCATACCAGCGTTTGAAATTAAACTACAGTATCTCAACATTAGCACAGATCTTTATGCTACGTAAATATATATTTACATATGGTATATAAATACAAAAGTATTTTTAATCTCGTAAGACATATATCTCATGTCTAATATCTGTCAGTTTATTGGAACTACAGTCTCACTCAGTGTATTAGTGAACCGAAAATGTTTTCGTTTTCTGTTTGTACTGTTAAGCCAGGTTGACCCAGGCCATCTCCATATCTGAACAGCATTCCTGAAGCACACGGTAATGATACTTCCGTTTTTCATAATTTTGTTTCATAAATGATTGCCCGTAAGTACAAGAAGTTTGTTATTCTCCTGTGTTATAGCTGTGTTTTTGTTAACAGGCATTTTCAAGAGAAGCTTTCATTTTTATCCAGAAAAATTGCTTATGGAAAAGAAGCTTAGGCAATTATGTTGTTCTGTATGTGTAATTATCCCTATTCTGCCTTTAATTGAGGCATCCATTGGGCATTTTCATTGAAACTTGTTAGTGCTCTAATGTTGCCATGATCCTGTAAGAATTGCCTGTGAGAAAAGCCCACATAAATGCAAGGCAGAAGTGCTCTGTCATTTCTGGGAATCCTAACAGACACATGAGAGGGAAGATGTTATGACTGTACCAACCACAGGAAACACTTTTGTTGACACTTTGAGCTTATGAGACGCAAGTTCTAAGAAACTGGATTTCATTACTTTTGCTCCTTACAAAATTTAATGTTTTGGTTTTGTGAACTGTCTCCTATGGACTCCAGGTCGCATGCTCCAAATGTGGTGAACGCCCACGTAGGGTGTTCTTACAATTGCAGTTACAAACTGCCTTAGTGTGGGTTTCCTTCTTTGCTCCTAACACAAATACCTGAAAAAGGGGGCTTAGGACTTAGTCTGGCAGACTGATGACTGCCTTGCTTAAGTTCGTTCATCTGTACTGCAGAAGGATATGAGATAAAGCTAGAGAATATTAGGTGTTTCCAGGCTCAAGATGCTGTTTATTTAAAAGAAAATATTACCAGCTCAGTGCCAGTTCTGCACAGCTGTGAATGTCTTGCTTTTGTTTAAATTTGAGAGATTTCCCTGTGTTTTGGCTGTACTTCTGATGAATTCATTGAAGCCACTCATGTATTTAAAGGCGTAGCTGAGTCAGGCCTTAGTCATTGATCCTCAAGATCTTTCCAAGGGACCAATTTTCTGATTGAAGAGAAGGTTTTACTTCTCCTCGTTGCCCAGAGTGTTTTAAGTGGGAGAGGTGGTGTATGTCGGGACCTCTTTACCATTGCATGATCTACCCAAATAACAAGTAACGTCTTTTTAAATTCTGAGATTTTGAAATGAGAATGTTTAACTTCATTTTACAGATTGCACATCAAGGCATGGAGGTGCTAGGTAGCTTGTCCAAAGATCCCCAAGAAAGTAGGGCAAAGCAAGGAGATGGATTGAGGTCTTCAAGTTTGTTCTCCTAACACAAACCTTCACCTGAGCACTCTCTCTTATAAAAACTGAAGAATTAAGCCAGACAGTTGTCCATTAAGCAATTAGTGGTCTGTGTGCCAAAGTAAGAGTAGGTTGGTGATATTTTAACCTGTAGCAGAGATGGGAACAGAAGCTGGTGCTGTGACTTCATCTCCGTAGGAATACTGTGAGAGGCCTAGCTTGTATAGCAGTGTAGCTGGCAAGATGAAGTTAAGCATGGGATGATTTCATTTTATCAATATTTATATTGCAGTAGGACATACTTTCTAGCAATTAAGGCAGTGGTTAGTGGTTTTTGATTATAAATATAAAATGTAAGTGTTGATTTGAGTGTATTTTAAAGGATAACAATTTCATAGACGGATACTTACCTGTTTGCCTTTGACCATCTAAATGAGTGTGTGCAGTCTTGTAACTTTCAGCCCAAAGGGAGATTAGAATAATTAGTAAAGGCTTGCTAAATCATGTTTTTTTCAGTGCAAGTAGTTTTGATTGTAAAACTTTCAGGCATGGTATGATAGCGTGTTGGAAGTATGATAGTTTAGAAGGCAGAAATGTGCTTGTGTGGTGTCTTCACCACACAGAAAGAGGTATGATGGACAAGTTTGTTCCTGTCTTATTAACTTGGAAGTAGTGCAGAGCTGGAACCTGTGATAAAGAACAGTTGCATACATAGCTCTTCACTGTAGAGGTATGCTTATCCTAATGATGTGTGTTGCTTTGCAACTGTGTAAGACAAAGGTAGAGTGAAGTATTTTGTGTGAGTGTCTTCTGTAGTGATCCAGCCTTCTGGTATAAAGTGGCATGCAAGTAACTATCTAACAGGTTCTATTTAAGTAAAATAATTAAATCTGACCAGGCTGTCTGATTCTGTAACGGTTTATCAGGGACACAGGGACTTTTTCTGAAAACAGTCAGTTTTGTAATTCCAGGTTATATTTCATATCTTGCGCTTGTTTTTCATCAGTTAAAGCCTGTGAATATCTGGAATAGGAATTTGTTTGAAGTGTTTTTAAAAAGGGAGGTTGTGTAATACCAATGACCTAGATGGCGTGTAGACACCAAGTCTTTTCATTTGTTTTCTCTTGTCCAGAGATTGACTCAGGAAGCATTCTTAAAATTATTTTTAGATTTTTAAAAGTCAACCTTGATTTCCTCATGTGACAGTAATCCCTTGGCTAGGCCTGAAAGCGATATTGTTTACTCTTCCGTAGTTCCATATGCTTGTGATGTTTTGCTTTAATTTGGTGCCTGTGTTTTATTTTTTAAAGAAACTACTAGGAACCTTCAATTTATATTGGATTGTCAGGCTTGAACTGTTTAGGTGTAGAGGAAAGTGCTCCCTAATGTATCCATGATTCTTCTCATTGTGGGTGTAAATGACTGCAAGTGGTTTGATTTATTGTAGTCTAGTGAGATGATCATGTCTAAAAGATCACTTGTTGCTCCATAATTATGTTGTCTTTATGACATCCCATTTGGTGCTACAGAAAGATGGCTGAGCCATTAGGAGTCAGGAATTCTGGTTTTCTTCTTAGCTTCTATCCTGCTTGTTTCCCGTCTAAGCACTCAGCTGAAAAGTGAGCTGTAGGTCCCTTTACACATACAGTTCGCTTCTGCTACTGGTTTAGTTTGTATCCCTCTTTTTAAACTGAAGGGAAACTGAGTGCATCAGTGTGTTTCTCTAACCACTACCCTAGCCAGTGTTTGACTGTATTCCTTTCATCAATAAGAAGCTAGTGTTTTTCAATTTATGTCTTTCCAAGTAATCTTCATCTGAAGGTTTTTATTACCCTCAAACCTCAGAATGAGACAGATTATCAAAATGTTGTAAAAATGTCTTTTCATGACAGAGTAAAAACTCATTGTGTTTTGACAAATCTGAATTGAAACAGGGTTACTTTTGAAGACCATTAAGTGAGTTTTACTTTGCTGTAACAGTGTGGGTATCTGTTAAATTTTATGAAGACCTGATTATGGACATAGAATATGAACTGTGGATTACTCACCTACAGATCAAAAAAAATAAAAAACCCCACACCAAAACCCCCCACCTAGTTCAATATTCATTACACAGAGGAAAAAAATGGAAACTGAGAGAAGTTGGGACATTGGATCAGTATACTGTCACTTTCGTTATTGTGATTCTGATTATATTTACAATGTCTATAAATTTGTAAGGCACAAAATGGGAAGTGAACAAGCCATGAAGTGTTACCAGCACTAACAATATCCTTGAGATACTGTAATGCTCACTGCTACTCACATGTTGGCTGAGGATATCTTGTTAGGCATAGGAAAGGAATTGTCAAAGGAAAGTCAATGTGTGTTCTCCATGCTTGGCCAGTACTTGCGTTTTCCACTGGGGAGGCTTCTGTTCTCGTGTGGCAGTATTACAGACAGCTCTGCAGCTGGCCTGCAAAACACTCCCAAACTGGGTATAGTAATAAACTTGCTTTAAGTTACAAGTAAGGAGAGTTTGGCTACTTAATCATGTTTGCTTTTAATGTTAGGGGTGGGGATGGGAATGTAAAGGTAAATTAAGGGAATGTCAATTAAAGCTGCCCTTACAAGGATATCCTTCATATTCTGGAGTCTAGCATATAATACAAGTGGCTTTTTTCCAGTTTGTTGATTTTTTTTTTTTTTTTTTTTTTTTTTTTTTTTTGCCATCTTGGCTTAGTTAAGATTGGACTGGGTGAGTGTTTTGCAATGCAGACTCTTTCCAAAACACTGGCAAAGACTTAACAGTAAATCCAGCTGAGTTCCCCTGAGGGTTTGAGCTGAAATTCTGACTTTCATATTAAATTAGGCATGGTCACAAAAGAAAAATTATTTGAAGTTTTTATGAAGCATGTGACTGGCAACAGGCAACTGGGATGCAAATAGTTTTTATGTATGCTTTCTCTGTTGGGTCAAAAATATATTCAGGATACAAAAGGTTCTTATTTATGGGACGTGAGGGGACATAGATAAAGAGATTTTAAATTCTAAAAATAAGAAATCCCTCAACCCCCTCAGATGTCTTTGCCCAAGTCTTCTCTCCTTCCTTCAGGATTTCCCTCTTCCCTCCCCCCCCAACGGAGTCCCCCCACGCCCCCCCCCCCCCCCCCCCTCCCCCCCTCCCGTCCTCGCCCCGTTCGCGCCGTGCG